>VZRU01010929.1:0-10427 GCA_013398155.1 Pedionomus torquatus | reverse complement strand
TTGGGATACACATTTAGCAAAAGCTACCTGGGTAGTCAATACCAGGAGATCTACCAACCGAGCTGGCCCTGCCCAATCAAAACTTCCACGTACAGTGGAAGGTGATAGAGTCCCTGTGGTGCACATGAAGAATATGTTAGGGAAGACCGTATGGGTTAGCCCTGCCTCGGGCAAAGGCAGACCCATCCGTGGGATTGCTTTTGCTCAAGGACCTGGGTGCACGTGGTGGGTGATGCAGAAGGATGGGGAAGTGCGATGCGTACCTCATGGGGATCTGATGTTGGGCGAGAATAGCCAATGAATGAAATTGGTTTGTAATTGCTGAAATAACCCTGCCACTGCACATGCTCATTTCGGTAACTACTACTGGTTGCACAGACCCTTTTTGGGCATAAGAATCCCCCAAACTAGTGGGTGACTGGGTTCCAATGAAGATGAAGTCTGACAAAAAACAAGTGAAGTGCAGCAGTGGAGAGATCAGAACTGACCTCAGCAACTGGTGCCCAGACTCCTGGGGGTCACTCTCCCAGGGAAGGCGCGGACCCCTCTGCTGGGGACCCAGAGCTGGTTGTTTGCCCTTCAGGAGGCTCAAGGACCCAAGGGCACAACTGGAGGGAGGGCTGGGGGGAAGGTCTGTGACACCGCCCAAGGCCGACCTTCAACCTCGCACCCTCCAGGTGCTTCTCCCTGTCTGTAGTTCCTCCGCTCAAGGCAGAAGCAGAGGGGACAGTCACAAAGGCACTTGTGTGACACGGGGAGACTGCGCCTGCACCTTGGTCCCCGCGCCGCTCGGCTGAATCCACATGTTCTTCCCTGTCCCTGAAGAAAGCAAAAAGCATTGGCACCCATAGCCCCCAGTAGCTGCCAGTAGGGGCTGGGGCACCCAGTTTCCCCCCCAAGATTCTCCCTTAGAGGGAGAGGGAGGGAATGGAACATGGGGAGCCCCAACACTCCATCCCAGGAGACAACAAAGAGTCCTCAGCAGCCGAGAGAACAAGGACGGCCACCACTGTGGCACTCATCTCCTGGCCTCTGGGCCCCCTGGCACCCCAGATGCTTCCAGCTTTTCTCCTCCCCCAAACCTCCTGCCCTCAAAGCAGGGACCAACCCCAACCCACAACCCGGGGATGCTCTCGGGGCAAAGAGTGCGGGAGGTGGCTGCGGCCATGGCACCTGTCTCTGTGCCAGGCTCAGCCACCCTGGTTCGACTGCCTGGGCAGGAGCTGCCCTCCCCCACAGCCTGGGCACCCCCTGCGGGGTGGACCCACAGGCCCCCCCAGCAGGTATGGCCCCCCTCTGTCCTCTGCCTGAGGACCTCTCTCCCTCCACCGTCCCACCTCCCCTGTTGCATCATGGCAGATTGGGCATGGGAGGGGAGGGGGGGGCAGTGTTCAGGAAGCGTGAGGGTCCCTGCCGCCCTCACCTGCCCAGTGCATCCCATTTCCAGAGAATTTCCTGAGCCCTTGGGGCCATCTCTCCCATTTCCCCTCCAAGAACCACGTCCCCTCCCTGGTTTCCATCCCTGGCTTCCCGCGGCCACAAGCTCCACAGAACCCTGGGCCAGAGCCGGGACAGGGCCCACGGGGGCCATGGGGAACGGCTTGGCTGGTGCTCCGGAGGCTCCCCCTGGCCCAGCATGGCTCCTTCTCCCCACAGGGCTGCAGAGGGTCCCCTGCAGCTGCTGTCTCGACCCCCGGTTCTCCCACATGGAGTGGACCAACACCAGCCAGCCTCTGGCAGCCACCCCCATGCTGTTGCGTCACCGCTGCGCCCCCGGGTCCTGCCCACAGGCCAGTATCTCTGGCATGGCCACCCCTGGGGGCTCATCCCCAGGCAGCCACAGCTCCCCCAGACCCTCTGCTGCCCCCAAACCAGCTCCTGGGGGTCCAACTGGGACCAATGAAGTGACTGAGGAGATGTTCCTCTAAGAGGCCTTCAGGCTCTTTGGTTTGTCCAACATGGTGGGGGCCAGCCAGGACAGCAGCAGCACTGTCCCCAGCCCTGGGGACCCTGGTGGCACCAGTGAAGAGGAGAGGGTGGTAGCCCTAGCACCCACCAGGTGGCCAACCTCCGACCCCAGCCACAGCATCATCAAAGAACGGTCTCCAGAGACCAAGACGTCCATCATGGCTACCCCTGCAGACACACCCCCAGACAGGGACATCTCCTTGGATAGCGACACGTCCTTGGACACTGACACCCCCTCAGGCAGCGACACCTCCCTGGACAGCAATGTCCCCACCTGCAGTTGGAAATTAGAGGCAGAGCGGTGTGATTTGCAGTAGGGATCAGACGCAGGCCAACGTGATCACACTGAAGGCAATTTATTATAGGGTTCAAGCACTTATACAGGAAATCTATCACAACTCTCTCGCTGTGACAGACTATTATTGGTTCACAGAAATGGTGTGGTTAATCCTGACTGGTTAAAACAACAGCTGCAACACATCCTTGCTTTGCTCCCATTTACAAAGTTGCCTTAAAATGATAAACTCATCAGTTCTGTTCAAAGGTCCAACAGCAGTTCTGTTCAGGGTGCGGGACTTCTTTTACAATGTTGAATCTCAGGGCACAGAGCTCTCTTCCTTTCCGTCTTCTCGGTCACATCTCTCATGCCTTCTTCAAATTGTGCTTGCCAACATCATGGCCTTTGCTTTCTAAAAAGTCTCCCACAGATGGTGACACGTCCTCGGACAGCGACATCCCCTCAGACAGTGATACCTCCCTGGACAGCAATGTCCCCACCAGCCCCTCTGCTGTCCTCCACACTGAAGCCCTGGAGGACCATACACTGTCCCGGGAGGTGCCTCTGGGGGAGGCCCTCAGGCTCCTTGACTGCTCCTGGGGGCCAGAGGCGGTCAGCCGGGAGAGTCCCGGCAGCTGCCCTGGGAACCCTGGTGACACTGGCACAGCTGTCCTGCCGTGTGATTTTGACTCCCTCAAGCTACCCCAGGAGATGTTGATCCCCAGCTTGCAGGAGACCAAGGAGGCCGTGCACTTCCTGGAGGAATTCCTCCCAGGAGCCATGGGGGAACATGGGGACAGAGCTGCCACCAGCCCAGCCCCCCAGAGGGAGAAGCGAGGGATGAAGCAGCGGAAAAACCACCTGTCAACGCCACCCAGCAAATGCAGGGCTCTCGCAGGAGGGCCGGGGACGGTGGAGGGGCCGAGACCCACCGCAGGGAGGAGGCAGAGATAATGGGGGTGGGGGGTATTGTGTGCGTTTGAGGGAGGTGCTGTATTTATTTGTGGGGGGCTGTGTTGTTCAGGAAGGGGGGGAACATATTTGGAGGGGTAGGGGATGCGCAGTGGGAGAGAGTTGTATTTGGGGAGGGGGAGTCCTTACCTGGGGGACTGCTCCTCAGCACCCCAGCAGTCTGCTGGTCCCTCTTCCCGGGAGGTGGGTGGCTGCTCCTCACAAGGCCCAGTGCATCCATGGGGAAAGGCTCCTACCACAGGAAGGACAAAGTCCCACCTGTTGACTGAGACCCTCCTGCCTCTCCTCCCTCTGAGCTGCCCCCGCGATGCCATTCAACTCCACTGCCCACTCAGTGCCAGCCGTGCTGGGGGTTGCAGAGAGGCAACTGGCGTTGGGGACCAATCTGTGCCCATCCCGTGGCATGAGAAAGGAGAGGATGCTGTCCGTGGCTCTGGGATTTGCCTCCCTCACCCACAGCTGGGTCACCATCCCCCAGCCGGCACAGGTCTGGCCTGAAGCTGGCCCACATTCATCTTTTCAGACATGAGGACTCCGAAAGTCAAAGGTCTGGCTTGTCCTCAGGGCTCCCCTCATCCTCCACGGATGGCTCTTGTCTGCCCTCTTCCCACCACCTGGCGTGCCATAAATGCACAGAGAGACAGGGCTGAGCACAGGAGATGTCCTGGGGGAGCAGGGAAGGTGCCTCGAGCTGGTACAGCTCCACACAGGACAGGCAGTCCCCATGCTCCTAGGGCTTCGCAACTTTCCCACCATGGCTCCCCGGAAGGAGGGGGATGGGGATGCTCTCTCCCCAACTGTTTCTCACTACCTGCACTCCCGGGGCCTCCCGTTGCTTTTGTTCTTCTTTCCAGGCCTTCAGGGATGCTGCTTTTGCCCTTGCCTTCTGCAGGCCCTTCCTGCGCAAGGACTCCCAGCGCCTGCTTCTTTCCTCCTCTGTGCACACACGGGGCTGTGCCTGCAGGGCCAGAAAGTAGAAAGTAGCAGAAAATGTTAGTCTCCCCCGGCTGGGGGGATTTTGGCTCTCCCTCCTGCCCCTTCTTTTCGGCCTCTCTGTCAACCCTGCTTTGCTCACAGTCCTCATAGGCCACACTGCAGCACCTTTCTGCAATCCCCCCCCCCAAGCCAAGTCACCGTGGGGCTTTCACAGCCCAGCTGTATGGGGTCTTCCAAGACATGACACCAAAGAGCTGTGCTCTTCTCCAGCTGGTGACATGGTCCCTCCAGGAGCCCAATGCCACCTACCGGTTCTTCCCTCCTCTTCTCTTGCCCAGCAGGGGCTGCAGGCTGGGGTCCAGCTTCCTGCAGTTGTTGGCCGCTGCGTGCCTCTTCCCGCACACGGCTCCACCGCAGCACTGCCAGCTCACTGCAGACACACGGCGGGAGGAGGAGGTGGTGTGAGCACAAGGAGACGGCTCTCCAGCCAGGGCTGCCAAGCCGGGCACCTGCCAGCGCTGCGGACACAGCTCTGCTGAGAGGCCGGTGCCAGGAGAAGCCTTGCCCATGTCGGGAAAGACTTACCATCTGAGCTTGTCCTGCAGATCCCTCTGGTCATCCCTCTGTCTCCTGCGCTCGCGGGTGACCTTCCCCAGGATGCACGTCACCACCTCCCGCAGGGCCTGGTGTGTCCGTGGGGAAAGGCTCCTGCAACAGTAAGGAAAAGACTCTCTAACCCTTCAGCTGTGACCCTCCTGCCTTTTCCCACCCCCAGCCCGCCACGCACATGGGCCCACTTGGCCCCACAGCCCCTTCGAGGCAGGAGGAATTTCAAGCACCTGCTGTGGCCCAGCTCCTTCCCATGGCTGGACAAATCCCCGGTGCTCTGTGCGGCCCCCCATGGCTCAGGGTTGGCTTCCTTGACCCACCACCAGTGGCTCACCACCACCCCACCGCCCCAGGCCTTGGCTGAAGCCAGCGCACTCTTACCGCTTAGCAGGGACAGTGTTGTCCTCATGGACAGTGAGTGGCTCTTCTCCAGCCTCTTCGCACTCCTGGATCATTGTCTCCAGGAGGTCGGGGCTGGACTCCTCCCTTTCCATCTTCCTCTCCATCTCCAACTTCCTCTTCAGCTCCATCTTCCTCTCCATCTCCAACCTCCTCTCTCTCTCCATCTCCCTCTCCCTCTCCACGCCAGTCAGGGGGCTGACTGATAATCGCTCAGAGGAACTGGATTTCTGCCCAGGAAGAGACTCTCATGGAACAGCCCTGCACCCATAGGGTGCTGCTTCCCAGAATGCAGACCCACAGACGCCTTCTGGAGGGATGCTGGCAGGACAGGGATAACCAGAAGGACCTCAGCATGCCCTTGAAGTGACGCCCAAGTGTCACCAGGGTTTCCCCACAGCTCCCTGTCACCCCTCTTGCTCAGGCAAAGCAGCAGGCACCCACCCAGCTCTGCTGCAGAAACGCTGTTGTGATGACTCAGGTGCCAGAAGTACCTGACAATGTCAGCCCCCCCCGGAGGAGAAAGTGCCCTCTCTCTGCAGGAATTCGAAGTACCTGTTTCTTCTCTGCCTTCGTTTTTGTGTTGGCCTTGGCTTTGGTTGTTGCTCGGGTTCGCCATTTACTATTTTCCTTTTCCCCCAGCTCTGCTTTCTTCTTTTCTTCAGCCAAGTATTTCTGGATGTGTTCTGGAAGCTGCTTCTTCCAGTGTTTATTCTGGAGGGCGACCAAAACACAACGGCAGGCAGTGTTAGCCTGCCCTGCAGAGGGCAGAGCCATTTGCATTTCTGCCCTCCCTTCTGCCTCGTCCCTTTCTGTCCGTGCCGGCTGGCTCCAGGGGTCTGCAGGCTCCACCAAAGAGCCCGTCTGTAAGGACCAGGGAGCCAAGCGACCACCCAGCTAAAAAACCACCTGCTGTCTGGCTATCCCAGACAAGTTGTGCAGTCACCTCGCTGACAGAAACAGCCACAAGTAAGGTCTTTGGCTGTGTTTCATGAGGCTAACAGAAGTGGGAGTATATTCTCGATACCCGCCTTTCTTCATCTATGTGCCAAAGCAACTGAGAGTCAGCGGCCCCGTGCATACAGAGTGAAGAATCTCTTGAGAACCGGCCTGTATGGAGCAGCGCTCCTCTGCAGTCCAGGACAACACGCTCACTGCAACAGCCCGTGTCAGGTACCTGAACTCGCTTCTCCGTATTGATGGCAATGAAGTCTACCATTCTGGTTTCGACCCGACAAACTGGTTTCTCTTTCTCCTTTTCCTTCAAGGAGCCGTGCTGGATGGCCGGTAGGTGCCTGCAAAAACACAAGGGGGTGCGGTGGCAGGAGTGAAGGAGGAGCTAGTTCTGGCGCCTGACGCTTCCAAGTGGCGCACCTGCATCTGCAGCAGAATGCACTCTTCTTGCCTCGTGACTGAGTCCACAGAGACAGAGAAGACCCCAGGCTCAGATGACCCCAAGAGCCCCACTAAAGCTTGGGATGCCCAGGTCTAGGCCTTCTCTTGCCAGAGCAACGAGAGGATCAGGGTCCCATGTCCTGAGCTATGGCTACACTCTTTGGGTCAGCACAATGAAGTCTGCTCAGTGGTCCAAATTACAGAGGCCTCTACAAGCAGGGGAGGTGCTGGTGACACAGGATCTAAAGGAGGAGGACACAACCCCTTGGGACAAGCAATCCTGCCACTGAGTTCTCTTTAGCCCTCCATGCAACCAGAAGCCATTAGAGGGAGGTGGGACAACCACTCTTTGAGCTTGTCCAGCATCTGTGTCTGGGAGAAACATCTCGCTCCCACAGAGACGAGAGCACAGGGTCACGCTCAGTCATTGATGCCAGTGTCTCACCTGCCACAAGGCTGACTCTCCGCAGCTTTCTGACCCTGCTGTGACTTCACAGGCATTGCAGGTAACCGGTTTTGAGAAAGCCTTGGTCGACAAAGGAGGCGCTTCTCGGCAAGATCCTCTAGAAACAGGAAATGAAACAATTCTTCAGAATGGCATCTTGGTGGTGGTGTGGGAACTGGGTGCCTATTGCGTCTCAGTTCCAGTGAGAGTGGTGTGCAGGTCTGCTCCAGTGGCAACACTTGAGGAAGAGGGGTCCTTTTCATCTCCATGAATGAAAGCCATGCTTCCTGGAGATTTATTTGTCCGGCTCCTCATGCCTCTGGTGTGCCGTTATTCACTAAGGAAAAGTGCTTTGATGGCTTTCTCTCATCCGTGTGCTGAAAGGCNGTGCAGGCCACTGGGAAGGTGTCCTTCAGCAGTCCCCGTGGCCATTTCTGGTGCAGGGCTCTCCTGAGACCTTGTTCCACAGCGGGTTGCTGGAGCTTTACCAGAACGGGTACAGAGAGTTGCAGGAGGCGCCTCTCCCTCTGCTGGGCATCCCGGGGTAACCTCAGCTCTGATGCCCTCCAGATGCTTCCTGCAGCCTCCTGGCTAGCAACCTGCCGGTCCCTTACCTTTCTTTCCACTGCCATCACCTTTTTGCCAGCGCTGCTCTGGGGCAGCCTTCACACGTCCAGCCAGGCTTGCTTTCTCTGCTGGCATTTCAGGCACCGTTTCAAGCTTATACCTGGAAAGAGGAAGAAGGTGCCAGTCTGTAAGAAGGACACTGCATTGTTTCCCGGGGCAGCCCACCCCAGAGGACCCTAGGAGGAACGCCTGGCCTATGGGCAGGCGAGACGCTGTCTGCCTGTGCCACAGTTTTTCCATCCTTCTGGTGAGAATGATCATCTTCCCACAAAGGTTCCTTGCTGTTTCTGGGGAAAATGATTCCTCTCTTACTCATAGTGCACACAGGGAGCAGAGGAATCTCTAGCGCTCTGACTACCCAACGCTCTTTTGAATTCTGATCTAGTCCTCCATGTTTCTTGTAGAGCCTGGCAGATTAATGCCTTTGCAGCTCTAAGGAGTCGCCTCCCTCCCCTCGGGCGCTGACGGCACTGCACAGCAATGCTAGCACAGGACAGAGCTCAGTGGAATGCCACCAGATGCAAGCTCCTGCTTGGACAAGAAACCGCCCCTCTATGCCAAGCAGAAGGCAGGCTCACGCACAGGAAAGGAAAAGAGCAGGAGAAACCTGCTGGGAAATGTTGCCTTAATGCCCCAAGAGGCCCACAGTAGGATGGGTGCCTAAAGCATTGTCCCTGTCCCATGTTCCTCCAGACGAACAAGGGCAAGCAGGGCGTTCCCTGCCAACAAGGCCCCCAAAACACTCACTCCTTGATGCCCTCACAAAACCAGTTCTTGGCGCCTGGCAAGGCAGCGCTCCCACAGACGAGCTGAGAAGCTGCTGGCTTGCTCAGCCAAGGGCTGCAAGAGCAAACATACCCTGGCAGGATAGTAACATGTCCAGAAGAGGTCTGGGAAGCAGCAGCGTCCTCATGTGAGATGACTGAGTCCCTCATCTCTGGCATCTGCAAGGAGGATAGAGATGGATGATGGAGACGGCGACACTGGGAAAGGCTGGCTGCTCAGTCCACCTTAGAGCAACGCCAGCCAAGAGCCAGAGCAGCCAAAGGGCTCTGGCCTCAGCGAGCCTTGCTCTGCCTTTGCCTCTGCTCCCTACCACGAGAGCAGGGCAAACCGCTCCCCACTGCTAACACTGGCCTTGTCACAAAGCCCTCTGTGTAGCTCTCTTGCAAAGCCAGGCTGTTGCAGGCAAGGGAAGGGCTCTACAGAGAGCCTGCTCTACTGTAGATGGCGAGGAGCCCAAACAGCATGGCAAGCCAGGAGGAAGCAGCCCCTGCCCAGTCACCAGGAGGAATTTCAGAAGAACCAGGGATGGTGCTGGGGAAATGGAAATCCTACCTCGAGAACAGCCTGCAACATCTTCTCAGTCCCATTCAGCCTTCTCAAAAAGTCTATGTAAAATGTCATTTTTACGTCTTTTCTCTGGACGATCAGCATGCCCACATCCCTCCAAATGAGGGCTACGTTCTTCCGGTTCTCCAGGCAGACATGGAAAAGACGTATGGTCCTTTGCAGGCAAAGCTGCACCATGCTCTCAGAGACAGCGTTGTCCGAGGCTATCTGAGCGTACGGCAGCTGCTCACAATGCTGATGACCTGCAAAACAAGAGAAGAGCAACACATGAACTCCCAGAGCTGCTAAGCAGGGCACAAGCAAAGCTCTCCAGCTTCCAGGTCCTCAGGCAGTACATTGCTACTGAGTTGTCCAGAGCCTCTGAGGAGAAGCCTGGGTCACTCCTCCTTCCTGTTAGAAGTGGAAAGTGCGGTGTGGAGCAGACAGCTATGCTTTCTCTGATACTGAAAGGGAAAGAAAGAGTCTTCGGTGCTCAGCAGGAAGAGCAGCCGTAGTTGCAGGACAAGGCAGGGAGAAAGGAGTCAGGTGCCACGGTAAGCTGGAGGGTGCCAGGCCGCTGGGGCCGTGTCCACGCTCAGTGCTCTCTTTGTCATTAGAGAGAAACACACCCCAAACACAGACCCAAGCTCCTGGTGCCCCTCAGGGCCCTACGAGAGGTGCAACCATGGCAGCAGCAGCTGGAAAGCACAGGCATAGTGGACACTGGGTTTTAGAACAAACCTTCTTTCCCATGGCTTTCCCCTGCTTTTCCCCCTTGCCTGTACAAGGTCTAGTGCAGCAAACCAGGGGAGCGAGAGTGGGTACACCATGGAAGGAGAGCACACAGGACCAATACGACTGGGAGGAAAGCAGTTGCTGGAGCAGGTCAAAGAGAGCGTGCTGTTATGCTCTGTTGTCCTCTAGTCACTCCTTCAAACGAATAGGTGGGCAGGGTGCTTCTCACAGCAGGCTGGTTTTGTCGAGCTGAAGCTGTGCTCAGGAATGCGGCAGGGGTCTGGTTACGCAGTCTCCTCTGGACAGCAGAGGACACCCCCCGCTCCGCTCAAGGGCAAGTGCCGCTTTCAGCCTGTCTGCTTACCAGGACAGTCTGTGCAGGCGTATCGGAGGTCGTGATCCTGTGCAGTAGATTTTGCAAGATGAAAGACGGGTCTCTCCACAACCACCAGATCCTTCTCCTTGCTGGTGACTCGCTTTCTGACAACTGCAAAAGTCCCGAGCCCAGGAATGCGGACAGCCTGGAAGAGATGAGATGGTGGATTAGAAAAAGCCTTGGAGGGACTCATCAGAGAACGGGGATGCTGCTTACTGCCCTGCCCAGGCCTGAGGTACAAAGGAGCAAGACGGGCTCTTTGGAAGCCTTGGGAGAAGAAAAATGGGGCCTGTGCTCTTCCCTCTCACTCCCCTTCACCACGAAGAACAAGATAGTTCAGGAAAAGCTGGCAAAAA
>VZRU01010922.1:0-12947 GCA_013398155.1 Pedionomus torquatus | reverse complement strand
GAATTTTTTGGAAAATATGAGAAAAGAGAAAAAGCAATATGGACAGCCAGGAGAATAGGAGAGCAATGAAGGCAGCTGAGAAGAACTAAAGCACCCAACCAACCTGTAAGACAGGAAGAAAAGTGAAAGAAGTGAGAGTTTGTGAGGAATGGGAAATTGCCCGGTGGGATCCTATTAAAATAAAGCGTTTGAATAAAGAACCATATAGAATAATTTTAAAACTTTAGTTTTAAAAATTTTAGAACCATTTTTTTTGTAGTTTGGAATAAACGCTGATGACTTTCTATGTGAAATCTCTCGTTCTCAGTGATCCTTTTGCTGCCCACCATGAATATATGCGGCAGATGATGAGAAGCTTTTCTGATCCTTTTGGACGAGATCCATTTCTCAGTATAACAGATGGTGGGGAGAGAACAGTAGATCGAAGAGCACACCCGGACTCTCAGGTTGCTGTAAGAGGAAATCGCAGAGTAAGTAGTTTCTTAATCTCTAAGGATTGCTACATGGAATTTACATTTACTGGTAATATAGATGGCTTCACGTTTCCACTTCTGTTAAGGCCAATGGAAATGGAGGCCTGGCTAGACGATTGTAACTTTAGTCAGGTTGTTTCATGACTGAGTAAAATGTGAATAATCCCTCTCTTGGTTTCTTAATGGCCTGTTACTTAACACTGACAAGCTTCTATTAGTCCTAATAACAAGACTGTATTTTATAGAACATTGGACATACAACACTTAATGAAACAAATTTATCAAAAGTTTGGTTTAATAAATACTATGTTTCTATAATAGAGCCACTAAAAATGTCCAGAGACTGAGCCTTCTCTGAACACTTACTTCCTTTTTTATGTTACCTTTACTGAAAAAGATACTTTGATATGTTTATGTCTTCACTCTGCACTTTTGTATCTTGTGTCTAGTTATATATGTTAGCTTGTTTAACACAAACTCGTGTTTCAAACACCTAAATAGTACATGCACAGATATATTAAACCTTGTTTCAACTTTGCAACTGTGAATAAAAGCTTCACATTCTGTATTTGGTTGGATTCTTAATGTTTTCTCTGGATACAAGACTGTAAGAATTGAAGATCAGGGAAGCTGATAGGAAACATAGTATTTCTGTAAATTACCACCTGAAACTAAGAAGTTGATAATGTTACATGTTTTACATAAAGCGTCTTTCCAGCTCTCTGGGCGTGGGAGACAACTACATCTTATGCTTACTTATCTAAGTGCTGTATTTAGAAAGGATATATGTTTGAAGTTGGTTCCTTTTCCTCTGCCAGGCTAAATTTTTTTTGCAGCTGAATGATCTCTTACTATAACGAATCACACTTTGCTTTCCAACCGTTTTTAAAAAAAAAAAAAAAAACATAGAAAAAGCCAAGTTCTTGTGGAACTCAGCCAGCTTTGGTGGTGGCTGTTCAAGCCTAGATAGTTAGAGCTTAATAAACATTGCTGAAACACGGACTGTCACCTACAAGTTAAAAGGGTAACTGTCAGATTCTTTCCTCTGTGCTCATACATTGCCAGTTCATTTCAAATATAGATGTTGCTGTATCTAATTAGGGCATGATCTTTCCTCTATTGAAGTGGATTCTTAGGCCTTGGTTCAGTAGATGCATAAAACCAGAAAAAGAATATGTTAAACTTTACCCAAATATTTTGAGGGGGGTTGTATCCCTTGTTCTTGGCAGTGAGAGGTAAATCTTTTTTATAAGAGAAGACCTTTATCTGTGGTTACAAAGAGGAGTTAAAGGTGCAAGAGTACTGTGTTATTTTAATAAGCACAAAAGAATTCCACACCTGCTAAAATCCTTCCAGTATCTTTTAATCTTCCTCATGTTTCACCTAAGTTGTCAGATGACACAGAAGACTCAACACTGATTGTTTGCACCTTATTGTAATGTCAAACTGCTTTTACGGGTTTCCCCTCCAGAAACTGAAACACTTAAAATAATTAGACTTTTATGTCAGAAAAGATGGATATCTTTACTACCATGCAAAATACACTCTATTAAAATTACCCATACCAATTACTGATTCTGTAATTCTGTGCTTAAGTAAACTATAGCATGCCTAGAACTGCTTTACAAGGAACAGAATTTGTTGCAACACCTCAATGCGCGTCAATATAGCATTCAAATTTGAAAATGCTTTTCCTTTCTCAGGCAGGTTTGCAGTGTCAGATTTTTAGCCTTTTGGAGGGAGGGAAGGAGGAGGAATGAGGTAAACAACTTAAGGGGTGCTGTCACTTGATTCTGTTTGGATATCAAATCATCATGTGTCTTAGGTTTTGAGTATGTATTCTAAAATAAAGTTTAAAAACTTCTTATGACTAACAACTTCATTTTTTCTGAAGATACCTCTTTGCACTTGTTATGTTCTTTTTTGCCACTACATAATAGACAGAACTGCAATCAGAGTTCATAAAGGTATTCAAGAATTGGATAATTCCTTCCTTTTGTACTTAGGGTAACTGTAAAGTGTTTGGTACTTGTGTCTAACCAATGTTTCTTTATGCAGACTTTTATATATATAAATCTCCAGTCTTAGCTTCCTGGAAACATCAATATGTTTTCCAGCATCTCATTGCCCTGTCATATAGGGATATTCAATATCAGTTGGTCAAACAGGAACTGTATTTGCTGGTGTTTATAGCTACATCTATTTATACAACTGCAGAAGAATACGATTTGCTCATGGGGGATTTGCCTTCATGTGGTTCTGTATATGATGATAGATTTACCTAGAATTTCTTTGCAGTGACCTTTGAAACTGCTGACAAGTTACACTTCATTTTATCACGAGGGTTGTATGACTGTTTTGCAGGAATATTTTTTTTTTTTATTTTTACATTAACCTCTTGTAATACATAAAGAGTGTTTGTGAATAGGTCAGCTGCATCACTTAATTTTTTTGAACTCTAAAATTGTATTCTAGCCTTCTGAAATGTAATTACAGAAATTTATATTAAAGGGACTATTGATTTGTTTTTAATCAACTCTCAGTGATGGGGTTCCCTTGTATAAGTTGAACGAAGTGTTTTCAGAGAAGCAGATGATGCCTGAAGCACCATGCCACGTTTTAAATAATTCTGGTACAAAGGTTACTATGGTGTACAAATGTTTCTCAACTTTCAGCTTTAAGTGCTTCTAGTATATATATGTGAATATGACTTGAGTGTGGTGACAGCTTTTGCTTTCCAATATAATTAATATGAATATATTACTTCTTCTGTATACTCACAGACTACTTCTTATTATATTGTAGGACGCTATAAATTATCAAGGTCCACTTGAGTGACTGTTTATTTGATCAGAAATGTTTAATATCACCTGCTCTATATGAAAGTGCTGTACATGAAAGTTACTTCTGCTGTGTTTGATGACAAGTGTATTAACTGAAAGATGCTGGTCCTTTTTCTTCCAGGCAATGAGCTGCGCCTTCATGCCATTTTCAGGCTTTGGTAGAGTGGTTAGTATCCCAGGAGCAATACTACTTGTAGCTCTTGCTAGTATGTGTATACTGTCTGCATAACTAAAGCATGGACGAAGGCTAGTCTCGACATGCTGGCAAACTGCTCTTGTTGGTGTTTAGGTATATGGGAACAACATAACTAAAGGAAGATTGCTTTTTTAATTTTTTTTCTCATTATTAAATGAAATGTTGGGGTAGACTAAACATGCCGATACCAAGATTTGAAAAGTTATTACCTAGTAGCTGGCTTTTCTACTTGGTGATGTATCCATTGGTGCTTGATTACTGATGGATATGCATGAGATAATCCCTGGAGAGAGACTCCAAACTTTGAGTGCTGTCTGCAGACAGATGCTAATGGCTTGGACTGTGTTTGTGTCCGTGTTCCCATAAGACCCGTAGCACTGGTTACAGCTAAGGCAGGCCAGCTTCTGGAGACAATTTCCAGTAGAACTGAGCTTGGAATGGTTTTCGGTGGTTTGTTGTGGGGTTAGGAGTACCTTGTAAAAGATCTGTAAAAAGTGCTGGAGGAAAAGCAAGTTTATTGTTATGAACCTCACGAAACTTTTTGCATCCTTTGGAATGCTTTAAAGAGTCCTCAGATTGTGGCTCACTCTTGTGGAGCAGGTGAAAACAAGCATGGGTATTGGAATTTTCATATCCAAAAGTATTACTTGTTCACTTACATCTTCCAGAGGCACAAATGGGCAACTTGCTGCATGCAAAAAGTATATTACCTAATGAAAGGGGGTTTTGTGATTGACTGCACAGGCTATGGTTTTATTCCCCCCCACCCCAGTTTATGATGTGTAATTTCAAAGTTACAGCTGATTACACAGTAATGTCATTGGTCAGTGTCCAGATTTCTAATTGTAGAAGGCAGTTTTTGGGAGTTAGTGACACTTGAAATGATTTGATGCCCTAAATTGTCTATAGTTATTGTCCAGAGGTTTTGATAGCCCTTAAGGATTCAGTTTTCTTGCTACTAAAGAAACAAACTGAAGATTTTTCTATACCTGAATTTTACTTAGTTTTGTGCTGAAACTGCAAACTTTTTTTTTTTTTACTTCTAAATACATAGCTATTTAAATTCTATATATTAATTCAACAGTTGGAGGAATTTAGGGTGGTATTCATGTCACCTTAGCAGTGCAAAGAGCTGCTGCATGCAGCCTGGCAGCCTGCCTTTTCCCAAAGCTGCTGGGTTTTGCAGAGCCCTTGGGAGCTGTTTCCTGTGCTCTTCTTGCAGCCTCATATCTGTCTGTGGACCAGAGTATGGTGGTGGCACAGCAGCTCTCCTGGGAAGCAGTGAAGTGTATGTGTGTCTAGAAGCCAAGCACACCACTAGTGTGTGGTGTTTGTCCTTAACTAGCACACTCCAACCAGAGCTGCTCATGTCAGAAACCAGGCAGCCCAGTAAGGAGTGTGAATGGGTTCTGAAGGAAAGTTCATAGTATGAGATGAAAGGCATGGTGAAAACCATCTTTATCACCACCATCTGCTGTGCTGGAGAGGAGCCCAGAGGAGAATACTTGTTTGGGACAGCATTGCTGTCTTCCCAGATGGTCACTTAAAGTTCACCCTTTCCCTACTTTGTCTCCCTCTCTCTCTCTGTTTCTTTTTTTTATTGCAAAGGAAGAAACATATTCATCAGTATGTCATCAACTATAGATCCTATTATTAAAACTCTTGTGCATGTCAGCCTGTCTTAGTATCTGTCCTTTGTGCAACACTGGAGCTTCTGCTTTCATGTAAAAATAACAAACCGATGTTTTGTTGAACTCACCTATAGCATGAAATAATTAAGCTGCCATTAAAATACTGAGTTATGGTTCTCCAATTTTTCCACGTTGCCCTTTTATGAGTAATGTGAACTTTTTTTGCAAAAGAACAGCTGTGTCTGCTGGGACGTGTTTTCAGTGGGATTCCATATGCATTAAGGGATTTTCATAATAGAGATAATTTGATCTTCAATAGGTTATAAACTAAGAAAGGTCATATAGTACTTTTCACAGCATAAAATAGTTAGATTAAAAGGTATATAAAAATAGTTCTTGTAAACTGCCCACAACATGAGCTTATTTTGATATTTTAGTGTTGGATCATTCACTTCTGTCTTTCCAGTATCTCCAACTTAATAAACAAGCGTTCCATGTTAGCTTTCCATTTTTCATTTGAAAACGTGCATTTTGGCTTGTCTATGTCTATGAACTGCAGTCTGTGGAAAACCTTTTTTTATGGTCTGATTTGCATTAAAAATGCATGTAATAAAAACCGCCTCAGAACTTGAAAGTTTAAAACAAAGTCTTTTGACTCTTCATGTCTTTTCTTCTAGCAGGATGTGGATTTTGGGGAACCCTTCTTTGCAATGGACAGGATGATGTCAAACATGAGAAACAGCATGTTGGAAATGCAAAGAAAATTTGTAAGTTTTAAAGAATGCATTCTAAAATTAATTGTATTGGAGAATGACAGATGTTTAAAATATTACTCACACTTGCCAAGAAAAAAAGCTACTAGTCTCAAGCAGATAGTGAGATTTTTATTTTTTTTTTCCCCAGACTATATTGTGGTTATAACTCTATGCTGTTACTGATTGTTGGCAAACAACAGTACTTCAAGTATTCTTGATTCTTTAGAGGTTAGAACTGCTGTAAGTTTTCTGGTCTCTGGCTGACACGTTAAGTTAAGGATCAGTTTAAAACATTACTGTACACTTAAAACCAATAAACACCTAAATGTCACCCTGCATGTAGAGACTTTCTTCTGATATTATTTTCAGTGCTGTTTCTGTCTTCACAGACTTTGAAGATAACACTGATATTTGTGTTACTGAGTGTATTTACTGGGTTTTACTGGCCTTGAGCAACAATGGTTACAAACTGTTTTACAAGTCCTATTTCACCTGAACTCTTTACACACCTTATTATACTCTGTGTGGCAAGACTTTTATTATAGGTTATAACTTCATTACTAACCTGAACTATGCCAGGACAAATGTTCAGGCAGTTGCTTATTGCTGCCTGTGCTTTTTATCTGTTGTCACGTTTCCTGGCCTGGACAGACCTGTGGCCAGACAAGGCTTGGGCAGGAGCGAGGGCATATCAAATGCCAAAGTGTGTTCCCAACAGGCCGTATTTACATGCCAGGACTGAGGGCTAATTTTTCAGGGGGGTATTCTCTTTCATAATAAGATAGTCTCAGAATGTAAGTGCCTATTATCCACACGTTTTAACTTTTCTTAATAAGTCTACATTGCTTGTAGGATGACCTGTCCGTCCATCCAGATACACACACGTTTAGCTCCTCGTCTGTGATGACATATTCCAAAGTAGGGGATGAACCACCAAAAGTTTTCCAAGCTTCAGCTCAGACACGTACTGCTCCAGGAGGTGTAAGTAGTGCTGAGATGCAGTAAAAAGGTGGTATGTAATTATTGGAATCTTAAGTTCATCTATACTAAACCAGAGTTTCCTTCAGGGCTTTGTTTTGGTTGTGTGGGTTTTTTTTTTTTTTACTGAAGACAGTTACTCTTGTAATTTAGAAAAATACATGTCTAAGTATTGCTCTATATTAAAGGCTTCTTACGCTAAAGTACAGTTTTCTTCCTTGTAATTTGTATACTTCTAAGTATACATCTAAATTGTATGCATATCAAAGACTGGAAAAGACTGAGTGCCAGAACAGCTGATTCTTCAGGGTGGTCTCAATGTCCTTCTCTTTGCTGTAATTAATCCTCTTCTCCTACATTTAAAATTCTGTCTAAAATATAAAAGAGCAAGAGGCAGTCTAGTTATGCAAAACGTGGCTTCAAATCATCCCCTTTACGGGGGCACTATTATATGCTTACGTAACGCTTCAGATGGAGATGCCCTTTCATTGACTTCCTTGCAGCTGTTGCGTCTAATTCTGCTAAGAAATTTGAATTTGAATTTGAACCCTGAAGCGAGGTTCGTGAAAGACTATATGTGAGCAGTAAAGGCCGTTGAGCATGATTGGCTGTGGGTTATGTTCAAGCTCAAGCAGACACTCAGTTATCAAAAAGGTTCTAATAATAATACCTATGAACACAGTGATAAGTGGTTGCCTGGGTTTCAAGCCGGTCAACACGACAACCTAGTAATTAGTTGTCTCTTCATGCTGAGAATATTGGCATCGGCTGTTACTCATTCTGTTGTCAAGCAGAATGTTGAAGACTTGTCTGTGTGTAGTATATTAAGACTAGGCTTATTTTTCCCCAACGATTAATATCCAGTATGTGTGTTGCTTAAGGGGCTCTAGGTGTTCTTGGCTGTTGGCAGAAAGAAAATAGATTTGATCTGTGCTTTGTTGGTGTATTTTCAGCCAACGTGCTAAATAAGGCAGTTGGAAAAACCTGTAAAACCTAACTTTTTAAAAAAAAAACTCTTGGGGAAGAAAATTGGATTTTTTTTTAACTACTTTTTTTTGGTTGGAATGACACTTACTTCCCTTCTTTGTACAGGTTAAGGAGACGAGAAAAGCACTCAGGGATTCTGAAAGTGGACTGGAAAAAATGGCTATTGGTCATCATATTCATGACCGTGCTCATGTCATTAAAAAATCAAAGAACAGAAAGACTGGCGATGAAGAAATGAACCAAGAATTCATCAACCTGGATGAAAGTATGTCTTCTTATGTAGTTCTCTAATGGGTTTTGTACTGTCTGTCATACTAATTTTGAATTTCCAGCTTGGAACTAGGGACTCCAGGGTGTGTTTTTCAGGCAGTCTGAAATCTGCAAATCAAGTTTCCATAGTTGAGATAAATTTGGACAACCTAAAATAAAGTAACCAGTTAGACTCAAACACGTTGCGTTATAATGCTTGTAATGGCTGTAATGGGTAATGTTTGTTTGTACAACAGCTGCTCATATTTGAAAGTACTTTTAATGATGTTTTATGGTTTCAAACAAACTTTTAACAGGATTTTAGCATTTGCTCTGTGTGTGTTTGTGGCAAACATAAAATATGTATTTAAGAAATGTGTGGTTAAAATGTGTGTATGCTCTTACAACCCAGTGACTCTTGGGGTTTTTTATTTTTATCTTCCAAACATAAGCCCTGCTGGCAGTGAGCTTTTAGTTGTCTTTTACAGATCTCCTAGAAATAGTTTGCAGGTTATGGGGAGTGTCATGGACCACAAGTTTACAAAAAGCTGGTCAAAAAACCTAATTCTCACTACATGTTTTCTCCCATCTTACTTGCATTTTTGAAAAATAACAGTAAACTTGAATTGTTTTTCAGCTGAGGCCCATGCATTTGATGAAGAGTGGCAGAAAGAGATTATGAAGTTCAAGCCATCCAAAACCAGAAGCGATTTAGAAGCTCCGAAGTACAGAAGCATTCATCACATACCCAAGGAAAATGGATCAAAAAGGTGAAACTAGTTTCCTACTAGAATAAGGATATATTACAACAGAATGAAAATTCATTTCTGAAGCAATCTGTTTATGAACAAACAATGCTTACTGCAATCTCAGGAGAAATAGAATGGTTTAGGCTGGAAAAGACCTTGAAGACCATCTAGTTCCACCCCTCCTGCCACAGACAGGGACACGTCCCACTAGAGC
Source organism: Pedionomus torquatus (assembly GCA_013398155.1). Taxonomy (NCBI): domain Eukaryota; kingdom Metazoa; phylum Chordata; class Aves; order Charadriiformes; family Pedionomidae; genus Pedionomus; species Pedionomus torquatus. The sequence continues at coordinate 3,872 of VZRU01010922.1, read as the reverse complement.
AGGTTGCTCCAAGCTTCATCCAGCCTGGCCTTGAACACCTCCAGGGATGGGGCATCCACAGCTTCTCTGGGCAACCTGGACCAGTGCCTCACTACCCTCACACTGAAGAATTTCTTCCTGACATGGCATGTTTTAGTCTTTGTTTTCCTACAATGCCACAATAAAGAGTGTAAGACAGTATTTTGTTAAATAAATTTTGAAGAAAATTTAGTGAAATTAGAGTGAAAATTTAATGAATTTAGTGAAATTAGAAGAAATTCAGTGTTTTTTCACTTTGAAAATTAATTAATGAATTGATAGGCTAAAATAGTTGTATGGGGTTTTTGTTGTTTTGTTTTTTTTTTTTCCAAGAGAAATATAGTAGTGCTCTCAGCTCAGCTATGCACAAGTATTGTATAAATATCATACGGTGGTTGTGATTTTTGTTGTTGTTTGTTTCAGAGAGAAACCACTTGCTCTTGCCGGTCCCAGGGAGCCCAGAGCTGCTTCGGAGAATCTCAGTGTGAAAGGAACACACGTCCCCATCAAGAGCAGCAAAAAATAAATGGCTTCCATTCTCCATTTGAATGGAGTTTCTTTGGAGGAGATAATGGTGCTGCATTGCTTATGTTTGTATAAGTATACACTTATATATGACCAATCTCTGTTTTTTGTTCTAGTAAGTATTAGTGTGCCTTGCTACTCTGATCTTTTGACAACTGAATGTTCTTAAAACTTCAGATCCTTGGTTAAACCATCTAGTCTTGGTAAATTAAACTGATTACTTTCCACTTAAAAGCACTTTAATGGATTATCACTAATTCTGTGGTGGTGGTTTTGGTGGTGTTTTGGGGGCTATTTGGTTGGTTGGGGTTTTTTTTTGTTGTTTTGTTTTTAAGAAAAAAACCCCACCTTTTATTTGTAAGACTTCTGTGGTATAACTGCACCAGTCTCAGACTTCATTAAGTCTGGTAGGGAGACTACTTTTTCCCACGCTCTATAACTTGCACAGAAAGTAAATTCTCTTTTTATTTTGTGTGGCTGAAGTAATTATTAATTTTCTAGGTTATACACTAATCGATAGCAATTTGAATACACTATAGCCCCTACATACATATATTTCTCTTTAAAATAATACTGTAAATTGTTACAGAATTCCCAGATTCACCTTGATTTTTTTTTTTTAATATGAAGAAAAGTGAGAGGAATACTAAAATGAGAAATACTTCAAGTAAGTTCTCATTTATCAGCATTCTTATGTTCAGAAACTGTGCTTGCATCTCTTATTTTCTGTGTCGGGACTGTCAGTTGGTTTGTTTCCTTTGGAGATAGTCCATTATTTTTCCTTCTTGAAGATTCTCTGTAACAGCTTTTAATCATTCTGTAATAATACCACAGTATCATAAGAAACTCAGCTGTAGCTATTAGTTATTAATCAGAAAAATATGTGGGAGAAATTGGTTGAGTGGGCAGTTATTGAATGATTATGCCATTTCTTCTGCTCTAAAAAAGTAAAAAAGCCCTGCGTATGGTAAACAGTTTCCCTCACTTGGCTGAGATGGGTTTGTAAATCTGAAGCTTGAACTCCATTGACCTTGTTGTTATTGTTTGGTTAAAGAGCCTGCAGTTCTAGAGGAAAGCCAACTGTGTGACTGCGAACAGAAAATGTCTTTGTTTTCCAAGTGTTAAGTTCGCGTGTGCTGTTTTGTAACACAGAATTGATCCCCATGTTGTAGCGTAAATAACTTCTGTAGCCTTTGTAGCATTAGCACTGTAGCATATCAAAGCTGAAACATTACAGTGTAATCTTAAGAGCACTATTTATATGATAAAAAAGGTTTAGTAAGTTAAGATTAATAATTTGGCCAAAAGGGAAGTGGCCTTGAAATCTTTCTGCAGATTTCCTGGATTATTTGTGTTTATTGCTGTGCAAAAATAATCAAAAGTACTTTTGTTGAGCTCTGACAAGGGAAAGACAATTGTTTATTTGCTTGTTTAATGCAGTGGTCTCCTCCCATTGTTGGAGCAGATCCCAGTGGCAGTAAGTTCATACGGCTGAACCATCCTACGGGCAGTTGAGGAAGTGGGTGGTTAGGGGGGTAGCAACCTCTGACAGAAGAGACAGGTTGAAATGGGGGGAGATCAGAGTCCAGCATGCCAGAACCATGAATCTAAAGCATGATTCTACTGCTTAAAAAGTAAAGAGTACAGCTCTAGGGCCTGATCTTCCATTCCTTGAAGACAACATTAAACTTGCAACAAACATCACTGAGAATGTAAGGCCATGGAGGAATTGTCCAGGAATGTCACTTCCCTGTAATAAACAGCAGAAAAGTTTTTCATTTGGCAGCTTCAGAAGAAATCTTTGGGTTGGGAGACACTGCTATTAACAGGAAAATAGTATTCACCTGACACTTTTGTCTATGCTTTACTAAGATTGAAAAACATGATGTGCATAGGTAATCTATAAAACAAGTACATATGTAGTGGGAAGAGGCTAATATTCATTAGAGATTACTCTGTTATGCAACACAAAGTTCTAAAATGTAATGCAGAAGAAATTGCTCTGTGTAGAAGCATCTGAAACTCTAATTCTTTAATAAAGTTATTTATTATTTATGGTTGTTTGGCTTACTCTGTGCCACAAAAGGACTTGTGGATTTTTTTTATTTTGTATAAATTTGGGGCTGCATTTACATTTACCACAAAGATAAGTTTGCTAGAAGGAAGCAGGTGGAACTGAGACTTGAGTCGCATGGTGGCCGGGCTCTTTCTCTGCTTCAGAACTGCTTTTGGAGTCTTCTCTGGTACAAAACCCCAACTGTTTCTGGTGCAATTTCGTCAGGGGAGGCATCTTCTCCCCCCTCCCCCCCCCTATATTTGAAAACATATGTATATAGGTTCACATTGTAGCTTCCTTGAGCTATGACATGAGCCTTAGTACACCAGCTATTCAACAGGTATTGTGTGCACAGTCTTAATACTAAATGCAAGAATTTTTTCTTTCATAATGGCATCTCCTGGAAGGCAGTCACAGGCAGTAACTGCATCAAAGAGCAGGGATATTCTGTTTGTATATCTGTAATGCTGACTTTAAACTTTCTTGCTATATTAACACAACAACATTGAAAGCACTATAAATTGGTACCTGCTCCATGCAACATCATCCTACCTATTTTGAGATTGTGTTTTTCTTTTCCATGCAATGCTGCCCTATGGCTGGTCTTTTGACGGGGAGCTCAGCTCTGGATTTGATCCCTCAGACTGTGTCCAAGTCACTTTTCTGGTACAATCAGCTCATCTTGCTCAGCAATTAGAGCACTGCTCTGATGATTCAACCCTGTGTATGGATACAGGCTTGGGGATGAGGAGCCTTGAGAAGAGCTTGGGGGTATTGGTTGATGAGAAGCTCAACGTGAGCCAGCAGTGCGTGCTGGAAGAAGGCTAACCACATCCTGGGTTGCATCCCCAGAAGCCTGGCCAGCAGAGAGAGGGAGGGGGTTCTGCCTCTCTGCTCAGCTCTGATTTAAGAAGAGGGGGTTTCTGCTTTAGGCCCCATATTCTGTCACTGTCTCTCAGTCCCTTCTTTGAACGTTCATGATTCATACTTGCAGTTTATGGAGTTACTGGTGGCAGAAGCTGAAGGAATTATGGGGATAGAGTTTCTACCTAGATTCTATCTTTTACAAATTAGAAAATATACTGTCCTTGTCCTTACAAGCCTGTGGGTTCATGCAATACAGATTTCTGAAGATGCCTAAAGCCCTTCCAACCCTCAAATCATCTTTGTGATCTCCTCTGGACTTGCACCAACAGGTCCATGTCCTTCTGCTGTTGGGAGCCCCTCTGCCCTGAGGACAGCCTGGGAGCTGGGGTTGTTCACCCTGGAGAAG
>VZRU01010915.1:0-10348 GCA_013398155.1 Pedionomus torquatus | reverse complement strand
CTCAGGAGCACAGAGCAGAGGGGCAGAATCCCCTCCCATGACCTGCTGGTCACACTTCTTTTGATGCAGCCCAGGCTGGGGTTGGCTTTCTGCGCTGCCAGCGCACCAGAAGCTCATGTTGAGCTTCTCCTCCAGGAGCACTCCCAAGTCCTTCTCCTCAGGGCTGCTCTCCAGCCATTCTCTACTCAACCTGGATTTGTGCCTGGGATTGACGCTTAAAAGGTTTCTGTGCTCCTACTGTGATTGCATTAATATAGCAGCGGTGAAATTTTCTGGGAAAATACACAGATATATCATTTGTAGTAGCTGAGGAAGGAAAAGAAAAGAAAACCATCATCTTGCCCCATTTTTTTTGTTTTTTTGTTCTCATGACACTTTATTAAAATGGAACAAAATGTTCCTTGTTTCACTGCGAAGTGGCCTGAAAGCTGGTCCAAGTTGTGCAGTGATTTCAAGTAGCTGCTTCATCATCTGTGGGCCACACTTGGCCATCCTGCTCGGCAGATGGTAGGGGTGAAGAATGGGTTGTGTTAGAGACACTTTTGTGACATTCAGTGGTCCCCCAGAGCTGGAGCCGGGAACAGATGGGTCATCCATCCTCTGGAGGAGGTATCAAACATTTCCATCCAGCTCCACCCTGGCTGGTGGCCGAATGGTCTTCCTGGAATCACAGAGTGCTATGGGGTTGGAAGGGATCTCTGGAGATCATATACTCTCATATATTACTCATATACTCTAATCCCCTGCCAGAGCAGGTTTACCCAGAGCAGGTCCCACAGGAACATCTCCAGGTGGGGATGGAATGTCTCCACAGATGGAGACTCCACCACCTCTCTGGGCAGCCTCTTCCAGGGCTCTGCCACCCTCCAAGGGAAGAAGTTCCTCCTCATGTTGAGATGGAACTTAGGTCTTCTGAACTTCTGGTCTAGTCGGGGGTGTCCCTGTGACTGCGGGGAGGTTGGACTAGATGACCTTTGGAGGTGCCTTCTGGCCTGGATGATTCTGTGTTCCAGTTCGTGCCTGTTTCTCCTTGTCCTGTCCCTGGGCACCACTGAAAAAAGACCGGCCCCATCCTCCTGACACCCACCCTTGAAGCATTTCTAGGTGTTGATCAGATCTATTCTCCAGACTCAAAGCCCCATGTCCCTCAGCCGTTCTTCATCAGAGAGATGCTTCAGGTTTCTAATCGACAGCTGCCCAGAGCGCTTTTTAGTAGCTCCTGAAGGTTTGGATACAGACAGGTCTATCAATACACTATTATTTTGTCAAAAGAGAGTGGTTTGTTCTCCATCAGTATCCGGCTTGTAGTTGTCTGTCTTGCTGGCTGCTTGTACGTGACTTTAAAAAGAAAGCTTTAAACCTTGCAGGCTCAGTCAATACTTTAGAAAAGCTGCTGAAAATCTTTATTGTAACGTTTTACGACGGCTGAAATGAATATAATACAATACAGGGAATAGTGGAGGAGGGAGGGAAACCAGAGGATGCATCCAAATTCANGCCTTCTCTTCTCCAGGCTGAACAGCCCCAGCTCCCTCAGACTGTCCTCACAGCAGAGGTGCTCCATCCCTCTGAGCATCTTGGTGGCCCTCTGCTGGACCCTTTCCAGCAGTTCTGTGTGCTTTCTCTGTTGAGGCCTCCAGAGCTGGACACAGGACTCCAAGTGGGGTCTCACAAGCGCAGAGTAGAGGGGGAGAATCCCCTCTCGTGTCCTGCTGGTCACGCTTCTTTTGCTGCAGCCCAGGATGGGGTTGGCTTTCTGGGCTGCCAGCGCACACTGCCGGCTCATGTTGAGCTTCTCCTCCAGGAGCACTCCCAAGTCCTTCTCCTCAGGGCTGCTCTCCAGCCATTCTCTGCCCAACCTGCATTTGTGCCTGGGATTGCCACCTCCCAGGTGCAGGACCCTGCCCTTGGCTTGGTTGAACTTCACGCTTCCAGAATGAACTTCCATAACATATGGGGATAACCCTTAAATTTAACTGACTTCAGGAAAGGCAAGGTGCTGAATCAAGATTTTTGCCTGGAAGGCAGGTCAGATATTGAACAAGCAGGTCTAGAACCCCTACTTGGAGGAAGAAAAGCAAAGGCTGAACGGATTGAATTCTCCTCTGAGTCATATTAAAAGGTTAGGAAAAATGTGTGAGGGTGGTGAGGCACTGGAACAGGTTGCCCAGGGAGGTGGTGGCTGCCCCATCCCTGGAAGTATTTAAGTCCAGGCTGGATGGGGCTTGGAGCAACCTGGTGTGGTGGGAGGTGTCCCTGCCCAGGGCAGGGGGGTTGGAGCACGATGATCTTCAAGGTCCTTTCCAACTCTAACCATTCTATGGTTCTATGATTCTGTGTTGTACGTTGATGCTTGTTTCAGATTTAGTCTAAAACGATGGGATCTCTGCTGAGAAATGTTCTGAAAAGAAGTATTTCTGGGTAGAAATAGTGAAATGAGGAACGTAAATACCTTCAGTCCCTACAGAATAACACTCGGGACTCCGATCTAGTTGTCTGTACCCTTTTTATTTCTATTCGTTTCCGTGCGTAGAGACACAATATCTTTGTGTCTCGTGTGGGTGTTTGAAAAGGGATCCAGGAAACAGTTTTCTTGTGTAAAAATTGAGGGTGGGTTGGGTTTGGTTTTTGGTTTTTTTTTTAAATCTCTTTCTTTTTATAAGCAAGAAAGCCATCTACCTGGAGAACACAGTTTGTTTTGTTGCAGGCGTCAAAGTTTGGGGCAGAAATTGCTGTCATTTTTCATGATACATAAGTTGTGTAATTATATCAGCTTAATTTTTCCCAGTTTCTTTTAAAAATAGTTTTCATGACACTGTTCTGAAGAGCAGAAAATTTTTTTTAGGCCTTTCAGTACCTAAAGGGGGCTACAGGAAGGCTGGGGAGGGGCTGTTCACAAAGGCTGCTGCGATAGGACGAGGGGCAATGGACTTAAGTTGGAGAAGAGCAGATTTAGGTTGGATATTAGGAAAAATTTCTTTCCTCTGAGGGTGGTGGAACACTGGAGCAGGTTGCCCAGGGAGGTGTTGAGGCCCCTTCCCTGGAGATCTTCAAGGTGAGGCTGGATGAGGCCCTGGGCAACCTGGTCTAGTTGGGGGTGTCCCTGCGACTGTGGGGAGGTGGGACTAGATGACCTTTGGAGGTCCCTTCCAGCCTGGATGATTCTGATTCTAAGTTAAAATATGAGTTAAAATATTTGCTAGTTTTAATATTTGCCCTTGGGACAGTAAGGGCGAAATATTAAATGGGAAATCATTAGAGATGGTCAAATTAGGGGGGGGGAAATTGATAAAATTTTTTCTTTGTGCTATTTTTAATTTTTTTTTTTTAATGGGGCTTAATCCCTGCGTAACCCAGAACTGGGATTTTTTTTCAGGAAAAAAACCCAAAAAGAGCCAGGTCTCGGTGGAGCGGGATGGGAGCCATCTGGGCTGTAAGCGCTCCGTTGCGCTGCCCGTCACTCGTCGAATTTTGATGGAGACTTATTAATGTAAATGGCTTGCCATTCCTCCCATCTTTGTTCCTACAGAAACCAAAGCACCTCTATTCCATCTCTCTCTCCTTTTTTTTTTTCCTTTCCTTTTTTTCCACCCTAATTAATTGACATAATTGGTAGAAATGGGCCATTTGGGAGTGCGAAAACCCTTTAGTACTTCAGAGAAATTATCAAATAGTATTTAGCTCCATAAGTGCCAGTAATTCAAATTAAAATGTTTGGTCCTAACCTTTATTCTAAACACAGCAAGCCCTTTTTATTTCTGTTTTGTTTTTATTATAATATCAAGTGCTCGTGTTTCGTGTCTCCCGCTTTTCCATAGGAAACCAGAAATTGTCAGTAATTGTGGTTTTAGTTAGAGCGGGCAAGGAATATAGTGAGCAGCTCTGAGGAAAAAGAGCTGGGAGTCCTGGTGGCCAACAGGATGCCCAGGAGCCAGCAATGGGCCCTGGTGGCCAAGAAGGCCAAGGGCATCCTGGGGGGCATCAGGAAGAGTGGGACCAGCAGGTGGAGGGAGGTCATCCTGCCCCTCTGCTCTGCCCTGGGGAGGACACATCTGGAGCACTGGTACTAGTTCTGGGTTCCCCAGTTCCAGAAGGACAGGGAACTGCTGGAGAGGGGACAGCAGAGGACCACCAAGATGATGAGGGGCCTGGAGCATCTCTTAGGAACAAAGGCTGAGGGACTTGGGTCTTTTGAGCCTGGAAAAGAGAAGGCTGAGGGGGGATCTGATCAACACTTGGAAATGCTTCAAGGGTGGGTGTCAGGAGGATGGGGCCAGGCTTTTTTCAGTGGTGCCCAGGGAGAGGACAAGAGGGCTTGGGCACAAACTGGAACATCAGAAGTTCCATCTCACCATGAGGAGGAACTTCTTCCCTTGGAGGGTGTCAGAGCTGTGGCAGAGGCTGCCCAGAGAGGTGGTGGAGTCTCCATCTCTTGGAGACATTCAAACCAACCAAGACTGGTTCCTGTGGGACCTGCTTTGGCAGGGGTTGGAGTAGATGATCTCCAGAGGTCCCTTCCAACCCCAGAGCATATCATTTTGTGATTCTCTGGGAGGCTTTTAATGACTGAGTTGTACCATTAGACAAGCAAAAGCCACCTGCAGAATGGGGGCTTGGTTCAAGTGGGCACTTCTAGCCAGACTGGTGGGCTTTAATTTAATTAATGACCATGATTAGCATAAAGCAAAGCAGACAATTTGAGGAGTTACGGGCTTGTTGATTCACTGTAGTAATTTCAGCTATTTTAACCTTAAAAAAAAAATAAAGATGCCATCCCCAGTTCTCCCAGCGCCCTGTATTGTAGAGACTGGGCCGCAAGGTGGAGTTGCAGCCATTCCCGGCCAAGAAAACCCTTCTCTCAAAGGGGGAATTGTTTGGGAAAACTTGAGGAAACTTCGGAGGCGGAGAAAAACCCCAGGGTTTATTGATATTCAAGGGGAAGGCTGGTGCTTTTGGCTCCCTTGAGGAGCTTTCTGCGGGAGCTGGAGGAGAAAGAAGGTCCCCATTGTGCTCTTGCCCAGCGCCAGCTACAATGGGGGCAGTGTTCGCTGGCTGCCGGGGTATGGAGGTAGCATCGCCCATTTTCCAAATTTGCATTTCAAAGCAGCTGTTGCCGATGGCAAAGGGTATGAAACAGCGGCTGGGGCTTCCCCCCACCCTCAACCCCCTCCCTCGATTGCCTTTGGAAGGTTGGAATTGCATCTTTCACACCTTTGCAACCCTTTCCTTCCCTCCTTACCTCCTTCTCTTATAGCCCGAGCTTGGGGTTTTCCTTCTTATTTTTTTTTATTTCTGCCTGAAATTGTGCAAATTTTAACCTTTTCCTGGCTCAAAACAGAGAGTTTGAGTTGGAGATGCACCAAAAAAAATATAACTAAATAAATCTATGTCTTGTCCCAGCTGGTAGCGGGAGTTTGCCTGTAGGATTGTGCCAAGGTGGTTTTCTGTAGCGCGGCCGGGATTTGTCTCAGCAAGCAAACGGGGTGCAGAAACCAATTTCACAGCCTTCACGGCCAGAAAAACGTGTCGAAAATGGTTGTATGAAGTATGAGGAGCTGTTTGGGGCTGGGTCGGGTGAGGAGAGGCAGAACCTGGCTCTTGGTTGCGCCATACTTTAAGACTTCTTCCAATCTACTAAATCACGGAGTGGTTTATCAAGTCAATAAAATAAATAAAGAGGTGTCCTAATATGTAGGAGAGTTGGAGGAAATCTTCTCCCGTGGTGTCAGGGTGGCATTCAAGGCCGGGTTGGAGGGGGCTTTGAGCCACGTGGTCTGGTGGGAGGGTGTCCCAGGGGTGATCTTGAAAGGTGATCCCCAAGGGTGATCTTGAAGGTCCCTTCCAACTCTATCTGTTCTATGATTTTTCATGCAAGTCTTCTTCCTCATGTAAAGGGAAGGGGTGATCAGAGGTAGGAACGGAGATCTGGGGGAAAAAAAAAGAGACATATTTCCAAACATCTTGGGGCTGTGGAGCTTCATTTGGACCGGTTCAGCAATTCCTGGTTTTCCTTGGGGGACACACACCGTCTGTTCCGATGTGGGTTTCGTCTCCGGGGTCCGTCCACTCCGGCTGGTTTTGGTTTGTGTTTTTGGTTTCCAAGCCTTGATTTTATTTATTTATTTATTTATTTAAACTATTTTGATGCTGCTTTTTAATAAGACCTCCAATCACAGCCTTGAGTTTTGATTTTTCCGGAACCTGGAAGAGAGAACCAGGTCCGACATAGGCTTAAAACGGCTGTCTGAGTCCGTAGCTTAGGGCTGTAAATAATTTTGCTCTATATCCTCGATTTCTTTCCCAATTTCTTCTTTTTTTTCCAAAGGCACTTAGTTGCAGGGGTGGCCAAGAGCAGGCAGAACCTTGGCAAGAGGCCCCAAAAGCCACTGCCCCATCTGCATAGTATTATCCACATGAGTAGGTTTTCTTCACGGAAATCAACAGGACCGTATGGCAATATTCAGATCCGAAATTATTTCCGATGGATTCCCGGGTAGTTACAAGTCCGTCTTTGCAATCTGGGCTGTTTCAATTTGGAAAGTCGTTCAAGTGAATAATGGAACGCCGGACTGCTCCTTCTGTTTTCCCTTGGAGCTGGCAAACTTTATTAGGAGGAAACTTTTGCCGGCTGGGAATGGGACATCGGGGATGGGGAGGGGGTTGGATTTATTTATTTTGAAAATTGAAGGGAAGTTACTGTTAGCGGATAAGTTTTTAATAAGAGTGGTTGGATTTTGTGCTCTAAGCTCTTTCTAATCTTGAAAGACATATTGAATAATTGAGATTGTTTGCATAGGGATTCTGTGATGGTTTTATGGGTGAAGGACATCTCTTCCTTCCACTCTTGTGTTGATCTGCCCTGGGGAGGCCGCAACTGGAGCACTGGGGCCAGTTCTGGGCTCCCCAGTTCCAGAAGAATTCTTCTGGGGACAGCAGAGGGTCACCAAGATGATGAGGGGCCTGGAGCATCTCTGTGATGAGGAAAGGTTGAGGGACTTGGGGCTTTTGAGTGTGGCGAAGAGAAGGCTGAGGGGGGATCTGATCAACACCTAGAAATCCTTCAAGGGTGGGTGTCAGGAGGATGGGGCCAGTCTTTTTTCAGTGGTGCCCAGGGACAGGACAAGAGCAAATAGGCATGAAGTTGCACATCAGAAGGTCCATCTCAACATGAGGAGGAACTTTTCCTATGAAGGCGTGAGAGCCCTGGAAAAGGCTGCCCAGAGAGGTGGTGGAGTCTCCTTCTCTGGAGACATTCCAACCCCACCTGGAGATGTTCCTGTGGGACCTGCTCTAGGTGGACCTGCTTCAGGAGGAGTTTGGTGTAGAGGAGGTCCCTTCCAACCTAATATCATTCTGTGATTTATAGCTTGGGACGGTATTTGGGCAACGTCTCTTCTAGGATCTACGATATCTTTGAAATACAGTGATATTTAATATTTTTGTTTATTGGATCTTAATGAATTGAGAATATGGGTCTGTCAGTAAAAGCTGTATCTCTTATTTTGTGGTTTTCAGGAAAAGCTCTCCTTTGTGTCTTTTTTCAGACTTGGAAATATAATTCTAGGTGTTTTGTGGGTGTCAGTTACTATAATCCCACTGTCCGAGTCAAAATCTGACCTCTTGTGTGTTGGGCTCGATCTCCTCTAGAAGATGTGGAACTCGGATTTTATTTATTAGGCTTATCCAGCAAAAGGCAAATCAGATTTGTGGCGCAGGACTGAAAAGTAGAGAACATAGGGCCGTGCTTAAATTATGAGATGCTGAGTTGGAGACAAAATCTGGAGCTCATGGTCTATGACGAATTCCCAAAGAAGTGGTTCACTTCATAGCCTATGATTATTATTTTTTTTAAATTCATTTTTTTAGTTTGCTTTTATTTTGAGGTTTGGATTCTGCCAAGGGTTATGGAGTGGATGTTGGATTATTTGGTTGGTGGTCTTGGAATGGTAGAATAGGCTTGACAAGGACCTCAGGAGTTCATATAGTCTGTCCCTTCGGTTCTTCTGTTCCTGTAGTTGAGAGACATGGAGTTAAAGGAAAGGAAATCAAGGAAACCATGATTTATTATGAAACAAAATGGAATAGAGGGGCTCTGGAGATGTTTTTGATGCGTGATGGGAGCGTGCGTGATGGGAGCGGTTTGATGTTCATCGGTTATCCCTCACACCGGCGGTTTCAATCGCTGTTGGATGTTTTACAGCTGAGATTAGACTTTTTTGGGGGTCTTTTTTGTGTATCTTAATTCTTTTGGGTTTCTCCGAAGCTCCAATGATGCATTCAGGGCACACGGGCTTTCGGCTTTGCTGTGTGGAGAGGGAAGGGTTCTCCATCCACAGTGACATCCCCATTTTTCTTCAATGTTGCCATACATTATTGCAGCAGGGCAGTTTATTTCCTTAATGAACACCCTTCTGGTGTTCCCAGAAGCTTTTTACTAAATAAAAGCGGAAGAATTTTAATTTAGAGGATTGAAGGAGAAGCCAAAAACTGTCTCTTCTCCATTTTGTAAATGGGAATAGAGAGAACATTATAATTACGGTGTTTTGTGTACGGTAATGGGAGGACAACGGAACCAAGTTCCTCTTGTCTTACCCAAGCCTGACACATCCAAGGTATGGACAAGGAGATGAAGGCACATTTGTGAGATCTTGGTTGTGGGGCCCTGGGTGGTCCCTGTGCCCCATGGACCTGCTATGGCAGGGACACTTGATGACACAAAGCCCAGTGATGGCGTCCAAGATGTTGGAAGGGGCTTGAGAAAGCTGCAGGTGAGACTATAACCGGCACAGGAAAGGACATGACCAAGCTGTGTGGCGCAGTGGACACGCTGGAGGGATGAGATTCTATCCAGAGGGACCCTGGACTGGTTTGGGAGGTGGGCTCGTGCAAACTTCATGAAGTTCAACCAAGCCAAGTATAGGATCCCAGCAGGTCATGGGAGGTGATTCTGTCCCTCCAGTGATCTCTGGTGAGACCCCACTTGGAATACCGTGTCCAGCTTTTGAGTCATCAGCACAGAAAGGACACGGAAATGTTGGAACAAGTCTAGAGGAGGCTGTAGAGATGCTCCAAGGGTTGGAGCCCCTTTGCTGTGAGGACAGGCTGGGAGAGTGGAAGCGTTCTGCCTGGAGAAGAGAAGGTTCTTTGGGGGACTTTAGAGCACCCTCTAGTCCCTAAAGGGGCTCCAGAAAAGCTGGGGATGGAGTCTTCATCAGGGAGGGGAGCGATGGGATGGGGAGAAGGGTTTGATACTGAAAGTGGGGAGGTGGAGACGAGATCTGGGGATGAACTTGTTTGCTGGGAGGGTGGTGATACCCTGGCCCAGGTTGCCCAGGGAAGCTGTGGCTGCCCCATCCCTGGAGATGTTCACGTTGGATGGGGGCTTGGAGCAACCTGGTGTGGTGGGAGGTGTCCCTTCCAGGGAGATTGGATCTTTAAGATCCTTTCCAGCCTTAAGCGTTCTGTGATGCTGTAACTTGAGACTGGAAGCAGACTCTGGAAAATAACTGGGGTTTGGTGCTGTAGGGTGCACACATGTTATTTTTGGCACCGTTATCACCCAATATGTTGAAGGAGATAACCCGCCCCCCGGGGTGGGATGTGCCAGATCAGTCCCGCTCCTCGTTGAGCGTGAACACAGCTCTGGTTCTTTTAACAAAACCGGGAGAAGAGCGGTTTGCCTGTGTATCTTTTCCATAATTGATATTTATGACTTCCTTTGTCATTTTCTGAGTGATTTTTGGGGGGGCTTTGGGTGCTCTGGCTTGAAATCACAGCCTCAACAGGCGCTGCCGACGCGTTTGGGTCTATTATGCCGTCCCGATAAGCCTGGCCGGTGGTTTTCACCTTCCTGATGGGAGTTATTGAGATTGATTGAAGCTCTATGCCTGTCCTATCCAAAATGCCTTGTAATTAATGTTTCATTATGCTAATGCATGCAAATGCAGCCGTATGCATTTGACGGGGAGGGGAGAGAACAAAAAGGATTAAAGAGTTCACTCGAAAGTACAAATTAATTTATTGCCTTTACTAAATGGCCTGCGAGGAAGGAGGGATGCATTTAAGAAATGGAACAAATAGGAAAACAAAAAAACCCCTGTCTAAATGTCTTTTTGTCTTCCCAAGGAGCGGCTTTATCCCCCACTCTGCCGTGCGTGTCCGAGCGGTGCTTCTTGGTGCTCGAGGCCCTTCGGAACCATAAATGCTTTGAAATTCAGCACAGACTTCTCACTGATAGAATCTGGGGGGGTATTTCTTCCCCCTTCTCCTTGACTATGATTGCTGCTGCTTTTTTTTTTTTTCTCATCATAGAATGATGAAAGGACCTTCAAGATCATCCAGTTCCACC
>VZRU01010913.1:282-22144 GCA_013398155.1 Pedionomus torquatus | reverse complement strand
TCTGCTGCCTCTTGTAATGATTTACAACTCCAGGCAGCCCAGCCCCTGCGAGAACACTGCTCGTTACACCCTCCTGATAGGGAACTATGTAAGTTATGGGGACAGCAACAACATGACCCCACAGATCCCTTCAGGAACGAAATGAACTCGGTGAACAATATGGATGAGTTCATCTTTGATACAGAAGTGGGAGTTGAAACATGCTGGAACAGCTGTTTGTTCTCTTTCAGGTCACTTAATTATTGTATTATTTGGTATAGAAGCAATTACATTGTAATGTGGTTTTTTTAATCCTTGTGTTATAGACTATTAAAAATTCATCATGTGGTTTAACCAGTTTAACAAAGCAGGTTCAAGTCTTGCCAACTAGCTGCACTTCAAGATGTATAGAACATATACTAGTGGCTAATTTATAAAATGTCAATTTTGGCATAGTTATTACTTAGAGAGCTCGATCCTGTAGAAGCTTCATTTTAAATAATGGTTTTGTTCCTATCTGGAAAAGACTACCAGATGTCTTTGTTTCTTTCTTTCTGTGGGGACCTTGACCAAAAGGAGCTCTGGGTTGTTTCCTGTATTTGTAGGAGGTTCCTAAAGTGAAGTGGTATTTCAGGAAGAAGATTTTAATTCTTTTAATTTTTTTTTTTTTTGCACAGTTGTGGATGCATAGAGGGGTAATTCTGAAATAAGCACTGAGCACTGCTTCTGTTTTTCCTTCACCCCTCTTCCCTTTTTCTTCAAAAGGCATTGATCTCCAGAAGTCCCTTCCAACCCCTACAACTGAAACTGGCTTGAGTCTTGTCTACACCTAATGGTGTACTCAGTTGTCTCTCAACGTAGCAAACAGTCTTACAGGGGGCCATTACAAATTATGATATAGTTAGTGAATTATTCCAGTATTCGCACTCCAGTTAGCATGAACAATAGTTTTGCTTTCCAATTTACATTGTTTGTGGCATTGCACCTGTTTTCTGAACTATTTTGGCAGGCACCCAGCTGCCTCCTGCTTCTGCACGCTCCCCAGCTAGTTGATCTGTTTGTTTGTGTGCCCTCTGCCCTGATAAAATTCTGGTATGTAGCCAGGTTCTGCCTATTTGCATTTGCCACCCCTGAGAGTCAGCAAAACTAGGATTTTACTCTACTCTTGTACCTTGTCGTGTCAGGCTTTTTGGCTGAAGACTGGTTTAGATCCTAATTCTTGTTACTCCCTAGGGAGAGATGAAGGTGGGGGAAGCCTTAGGGCACAGATTTCAAACTTCCTTCAATGTACGAAGACTTTTAAGGGCCTAATCTATTTGGATCACTATCAACATGCCATACTGGTTACTCTTGTATTAGAAACAAGCTACAAAGAAGATGGCCTGCAAGAAAGAACAGAGCTGCAGCTGAGCAAGCTTTAGGAATGGATAAGGAAGAACCACGTAAATTTCAATAGCAAAAATGAAGTCATACATCTGGGTGAGAGTAAGTCCCAATATCAGAGCAGGCTGGAGACAATCCTGGCTAGAAGTCAGCTTTGCAAGAAGAGAGTTTGAGGGTCCTGATAAACAGCCCAACTGAATAAAATTCCTCCCAGCAGGGGCCAGCTTCATACAGGTTTGTGTTAGCAAGAAATCTGGGTCATGGGAAATAGTAAATTCCCACTCTATTCAGCACTTACAAGCCCACAAAACCTGAATACCATGCCCAGGTTTGAGCTCTACACTGTAAGAAAAACCTGTGAGTTCAGTGAAGGATCAGCATACAGGGAAGGAGCACATACAAGGACTTGTGGTGCACAACACTTGTGGTGCACAGTGCCAAGGATGGGAGGCAAGTGTCAGAAATTTCAGGAAAAGACATTCAGACAGGATGAAGAAGAAAACAACTTTGATGGTTAAGCACTCAGTTTTCCCATTATTGACAAGGACAGAGATCCTATGCTTGATTAGGTAAGGTTCTCAGCATCTGATTCAATTTTGAAGATTTCCCTGAGTCAAGCAGGAGATTGGACTAGAGACCTCCCAAGTTTCTTTCCAACACAAATTATTCCACAATTCTGAGAAAGCATGAGAGTCCCACAAAGCCTGAACCACCTGTCCTTATGGCAGTAAGCTAAACAGATTTGGATACCCGACACCAGCAAGCTCTAGTTTATTTTGGGCACAGCTGATGCACAAGAAAATATCATGATCTGCATAAAACACCTCTTTGTAAAGATGTAACTGACAACCATGAGCTCTTCAACACAAAAATGTCTGAGTTTCCATGGAAACTAACTTGGATAATCCTTCCTGTACCCAGCCGCTAGTCTACAGTAGAGAATCAAGGCTGTCAGCATAATTGTAAAAACCCCAAACCCACCCACCCACCATACACTAGTATCCATCACATGTATGACACATGCTAGTCACAGAAGGGGTGAATACTTGCCTAGGTGTATATCCTACCAGGCAACACCAATAACAGCCTTCAGTGCTGTAAATTACCTACACTATGTTTAAAGCACAGGATCAGTGCACAGCATATCTCACCAGTGAAAAAAAAAGCTGAGTATTTCTATAACTGCAGCAGGATGCACTCAGGACATATGCCCTGACCTAGCTGCTGCGAAATGTTCCCAGGTACAACATGGTGTATTCTTAGGGAAGTGGGACTCTGTTCCCAATCTCAGTATGCTGTGGGCCATCTGAATTCCCACTCCCCAGAATGTTCTTTACCGGAGCAGCACACAAACACCTTGGCATAACAATTGCTCTGCACTTAAATGCTCAGGTAGGATAGACACTGCATCCTCTTCCACCACATCTATTTTACCAAGTCTTTAAATTCTTCTTTCCCCATTCCTGTTCATCTACTCTTTTCCTGTTCCCCGAGTTCTTAAAAAGATGAGGATTTTCAGTGAGCCCAAGAGCAAGCCAACATGCTAGTCTCTTGGTATTTTGCTATTTGAATGATCAAGTCACAGTCCATTTCTCCTGTCCCAGTGCCCAGTCCCAGGAGGGTTCCTCAAGCATAAACCACATACCTTTCCTGTGAAAGCCAGTATTTTGTGATTGATCAGAGGGGGGATTTTGTTAAAAAAAAAAACAAAAAAAAAAACCACAACTCTTTTAATGTACAGAAAAGCAATTATTTCAGTTGAATAATCAGAAGCCTCCCTAAGACTTTTACTTTTTCATACAAGTAATCTGCAGAAGCATGTTGTGGCAGTGGAAGCTGAATACAAGACAATCGCACAGAGCTATTGGCAGGCCACTGAGACACCACAACTTCCGCTCTGTCTATAGTTTATTACAAGAGACCACAATAAACTTTGAATATAGTACAGGAAATAGAAGGAAATACTAGATATCCTTCATGCTTCCTCCGTCTCTTCCATTGCAAGGCATGGCTGCTTTCTCCCACTTCCTAAATGGAATCCAGGTACAGGATATAGGAAATTTTAGTCTACTGGAAAAGAGCAATCATATCTTTTGAGGTACCTCTGAGGGTTTCGCTGTTTAGGGGGGCTTGTTTTTGTTTCGTTGTTTTAACCTCTTGATGTGAAGTGACTAAATAATATATGTCTTCCTAAATTAGCATTGTGTATAGAAATGCACATACAATTACTGACCTCATATGCCTTGTTCCTTTTAATGTACTGGACACTCAATTGTAAAACCCTAAAATTAATGACTACATTAACTCATATCCTCTAAAAGACCTTGTGTAGCCAGCTAAGAAAATCTCTAGTCTGATTTTCTTTACAGGTTCAAAGGGGTTATAACAAGGACTTAAGAGCTGACCAGCACTGAAAAACTTGCACAAGGAGAGGGAAGCATTACTCAGATTTCTAGGAACTTGGCTCGATCACAGAGAAAGTTTCTCAATAACAGAAGCAAGAGAACAGAGGGGCCTCAAGAACATCCTCAAAGCTCCCTTCTGGTTGAGAGGCTCAGGACAGAGGGAACTTCGCTGCATGGTTCAAGGGACTCTGCATTTACATTAGCTGGCAAGGGCCTGCCTACAGCTCCTACAGGGACAGGTATGCCAGTCTGTGAGAATGCTGTCTGAAGCCCTAAAAGCCAGCAAAGTTTGTGAGTGGTCAGAAAGGAAGAACAGTAAAGAGTTTCTACAGAATGCAAGAAGCTGAACAAGCCTGTCTGGTTTCTCCATTCAGAGCTGTGCTGGTTGTACTACATTTAGCTTTTGGGTGTTTTTAAGGACAATAAAGATGAAGCAAAGTACACGTTTGAGGAGATTAGTTAAATTATTTTCAGCTAAAAATATACAGAGGTTATTCGATAAAGTTCCTTATATTTTCAAGATTGATGAATACTTAAAAGGCATAACAATTTGTAGGTACATTAACAGCCATTCCCCTCCATCCCATGTATCCGTCCCCCCTCCATCTGGTACACTACACATAAAATAACACACTTCCACTGTTTGGGGTACCAGACAGTCAAAAAGGCACAAAGCACACAGAAGAAAGGTCATAATTAGACAATACAGCTTGAGAAGCAAGGTGCTGTGTAAAGATCAGCATCCCTCCCCAGCAAATTTGTGGTCAGCATTTAGAACAGTATTTAGAAAAATACACTAACCTGTCAGCTCACCAGGCATTCTGCATTTAATCCAGAAAACTTCAGTGCGAAAACTGCCACACTTTTTTTTTTTTCAAAGAAGCCCACAACACAACTCCACTACCCCTACTTCAACAACCACTCTTTGTAACTTCCTGCCCACTCAACCCCAGCTGCTCCTTGTACAGCTATTACAAAGCTGAGGGCACATAGTAATCAGCTAAGTGAATCTTTCTGCCCACCTCCCACAAGCCTTCTTTGTCTTGAAGACTTGTCTACCAGCTTCTAAGCCTACCTAGGCATGAGTTAAGAGACTTTCCCTGGCTTTTGGCTCAAAGGAGACAACCACCTATGTCAGACATCATAGATTAATACCATAAATGCTCACCTTTAATTTTATAAGTAGGCAACAATTCATAAAAATCAGCAGTGAGAATTTTTCTAGTGTTACCACTCATTAAAACTATGCAAATAGGCATTCATACTTATTTTTGAGCCTTGAAGCCTGATTTAGGTGACCAGGGAAATACGGGAGGGATCCCAGGGAGACAGGATATATAGGTTCTCTGGGTAGCCAGTGTTATTAAGAAACTTGATCTGTCTGGGTACAAAAAGAGCTTATGAATGCTGGCAAGCTTCAGACCATGTACACTGTACCTGCTCAGTAGTTTTTTTATCATTTTTTCACAGCAGCATTAGTATTCAACCTACAGCTAACTGGTTGACAGCAAATGGCTGCAGATGGCAAAATACTCACAGGTTAACTATAGACAGTGGTCAGTTTCCGTATCATAGTGGCTCTGTGCTCCATCCACACAAGACAGCGCATGTGTCGATGTTCATGCCCGAGTGACCTCCCTGAGGGCGGTGAAGTGCACTAGTGATACCCAAGACACAATCCAGGGGCCAAAGTTGAGAACAAGAAGTAAGGACTGCAGAAATTCTTAAAATAGAGCATTGACTATGCTCTATTGTTGACTAGGCAAAAATCAGCTGTGGAGAATGGTTCAGCTGTACTCCCAGCATCTATGTTTGACCACACTGGGCTTACCACAGGTCTGCTGGAAGGGCTGGCTTGTTCACCTATTGCTAACCATTGGCAGATAATTCAAGTCCATATCTAGTAGAATGAGCGGTGAGATAAACTCCCTGCAGAACTCCAAGACAGCCCCATTTGTCACTGAAAGCTCTGTAGATACTAAGGTTCATACAGACTTCAGAATCCCTGAATTATTTCTAAGGTTTTTGTTTGTTTGTTTGTTTTTAATTTACTGTCTTTCATAGTACTATTTGATCTTCCTGGTTCCAGTTACCATATTTTAAGATAGGACCCTTTTTGAAGGTTTACTTGCTGAAAGCTTTGTTACTTTTCTGTTCCTTTTTAAGGTTATTTGGATACAGAATGTATTCTGAATACTCACTGACTACAGTTATATTAATTAAAGGTAGATTTAAATGAAGGTCTGGCATGATTATACGGGTTTCCCACTCCACTCTGTGTGTATCTCTCTCTCTCAGGAAGCCACTTCTACAATACAGTTCTTTGCTAACACTTGTTACAAGGGTTCAATGACTTGTGTAGTTTAATATATTTCACTTATTTCTCCCTAGCCTCTCTTCCACCACTGGCTCTGTGATATGACACGCTATAGGGTTGTATCAAAGGTCATGCTGTTTCCCCTACGCAACAAAAATCTTTGAATTCAGAAAATAGTTCATTTGTCACACGTGCTTCTGCTTTTTCATGCAGTGATTGTACTCTTCATAAAGAGGTTTTGGGTTTTTTCTTTTCATATAGTTGTATAAATAGCTGAAAAGATGAAACCTTTTTAGGGCATTAACCACATTAACTCTGGAGTGTTAACCACATTAACTCTGAATCTGTTCCTCATTTGGACCCTATCTCACCCTACTTTGGTTTTGGTACATTTATTCCCTTCTAGTGAAAAGGGAAATCTCTGATCAACATCTAGTAACACCTCTCTTGCCTCAATCAATCACTTTTTGTATTCCCCAGGAGCAAATCAAATGATACAGTAATGTTTTGTCTGCTTCAAAAGCAGTCATCTTATTTCTAGGAAAGCACCTACCTGTCAGGAAAAATAATCCATTACTCATTTCTTCAGCTGATGATGGATAGTTCCTTTCATGTAATTGACTTGAATGTGCATTCCATTCCAGAAGGCTGTCTCATCAGAGCTCCTCTTCTGAGCTGGTTGTATTTGATTTTCTGGCAAAAAAATAGACAACCATTAATATGCTTTTTCAGTTTTTTTTTCCCATATCATTTACCATGCAATGCCAACAAGATTCCTTGTGTGTTGGACAGGGTAGGGTAACTTCCCTCATACAGAACAATAAACATTTTCATATTTCTTGGTGGTATCCAGATAGCTTCTTCCTCACTGACCATACACTGAATACCTTGCAGTACTTTGAGAGATTTCTAATGCTGCATTCACTGTCTATGGCTGGCAAAACTAAACAATGATTCCTTTTCTTTATTCTTTGTTTGGATTTACTGGGTTTGTTCTGCTTTTGCTTCTCTGACTGCTGATAACCCCTTGTGACTACTGCTTGTGCCACTAAGCTTTTTCCCAGGCCACATAACTGTCTTAAGCAGCCATATCAGCTATTTCCTTTTGCTAATGTGGTGGTTTTTTCAATGCATTCCAACAACTGGATAAAGTGTATGAGCTCAAAATGCTACAACTGTTGACATTCTTCAAAGACAATGGAAAGGATAAATTACAGGATAGTAGAAGAGGACTCATGAGATTTTGACCGCTTAACCATAGACATGAAACACAATCACTTCCAGCTAGATTTTTACAGGTGTTTCCCTATATGCCTTCCTTCAATGTCAATGGCAGCCCTAGAAGAAGGTTCAAGGTAGCCCTCTACAAGGCCTACACTGGAGGAAATACCCTTTTCTCTGCGCTGAAGTGAAAAGCAGTTCTGCATGCCAGCTTGAAGTTGTCACAATAAAGCAACTCACTTTGAAGCCTACAGTTTCATATAGTATTTTATAGAACGATAGATGAAAAAGTGTTCAGTTAAAGAAAATGAAAAATGAGACGGGGAGAGAGGAAAGCTTTCTGGTAAAATACCAACGGAAAGAGTGAAGGTGCAGTTTATATTGCAGCAAAGTTATCAGAGGATATTAGGCAACTTGTTCTTTGGCAAAAATGTCAGTTTTGTTCTTTTTTATAAATTATGCAGAAATGCAAAGGAAACTAGGTTCTGGTAATAGGTTGGGAAATAAACTCTTGCTAAGAAAAATAATATACCTATATACTATTAGACCGGAAATCCAAGAGTCAGAACAGTTGCTTGAAAAACCACGTTCTACAAGTTGGGTGTGCTGATATACACCTGTCTATTTCCAGTATCATCATTCAGAATAATATTTTTCAGGGTAGAACTGTCTCTCCATTGACTGAAGAGTTGTTTTGATTTATTAACTGTGACAGGCAGGGGTCAGAGGATCATTCATGAAGCAAAAGGTACAAACCTTTGCTGATTCTGTTGTCTCACAGATTTCATTCTGCTACAGCTGGTGGCTGAGCATTTCTGCCTGGGATGGCGGAGGATCAGGAGCTGACTCAGCCACACAAAGCTCAACTCGAGCCCTCCCTTCAACAGCGCACCAGCAACACATACCGCAGTGCAGAGCACTCTCAGGCCTTGCTCAGTGGCTTGGTATCTCTCCGAGACAGCAGCATCCTCTTCGATGTAGTTCTGGTAGTGGAAGAGAAACCTATTGAGGCTCATCGCATACTTCTAGCTGCATCCTGTGACTATTTCAGGTACACTTCACTACAGCAGTAACAAGCATGTGTCTGAATGTTACTCAAACCTGCAACATCCAAATCTTCTGTCTTGGCACACTGCTTCTGGATGTAAAATTAGACCTGTAAGATGGAGCTGAATGTGTTTCAAAATGCCAATTACAGCTTTGTTCATCTCTCTGTTATGTTTGTACATAAATAAAGCTCTTGTTCCTACACACTGAGCTTACCTCCACTAAACACACTGCCTGTGGTACTTGGAGGTATATAAAGAGACTAAACAGGTGTCTTCTGTGTAAATGCACCCTGGGTGGCTTTTAATATATTCTCAGCATTGTAAAACTTTGTCCACTGTGGTGATCACTTCATAATACACAAAAAGACACTGGAAATGGGTCACTCCTCTGTTACATGCCTATAGCGTGACTCTTTGTCCATTAAATCAGGCATTCCCCGGTCAATTTGACTAGCAGTTTCCTGAACTGGCTTTATTTTAATAGAGCAAACAAATAAATCCCAAGATAATCCAGCCAAACTTCTAACTGGAGAAAGAACTGCTCTAGTTTAGAAAGAACTCCTACAGTCCCAAGTTCCTCTGTTTTTCCTCCTCCCCAACACCCAGAGTATCTGGTTCCACCCACTATCCATATGTACTGGGTCCATATTTAAGTCCTTCAGCTGTGAATCTGTTTTCTTACTGTTTTCCTGCACAATGAGGAGTATTACCTTCTTGGGTCCTAAAGGCCTGTACTCTGTCTGACCTTGGCTTACAGAAGAGGTAATCCCATAGAAGTGTTTGACTAGGTTTTTCTCTTTCTGAATGTTTCTTTATGTTCCCAGGACAACATATGTAAACTGACTGTAGCTTCAATGCAAATCTGCCATAGCACATGCCATTGTCTTTTTTTACAGAGGAATGTTTGCAGGAGGACTGAGAGAGATGGAACAAGAAGAAGTTCATATTCATGGCATCTCCTACAATGCAATGTGTAAAATTTTAAACTTCATTTACACTTCTGAGCTGGAACTCAGTGTGAACAGTGTACAGGAAACCTTAGCTGCAGCCTGTCAGCTTCAGGTGAGATACTGGGAGATGTGACAAAAAAGCAACAAGAAGTAAAAGCAACAACGAAAGAAAAGAATACATGGATATTTGGTTAGATGGAGGGTTAGGGGGTAAAAAAGAGCATGGGTCTGATGAGAAGAATTTCTTTGGGATGCTGTATCCACTGGAAGGGTAGGAACAATACATATGCATGCATATCTCATTTGTGCTGATGGTTTTATTACTTACAAAAATTTGCCATTTCATCTAGAAGTCTGTTTTATACAACACAGTTTACAGTGATCTGCTTATGAAAGCTTCCCTGGAAAGGAGTAACTCTGGCCTATAGTAAAGGACAGGGCTTGCTGCTCAAGCCTGCCAAGAGCTTCCCCAGATTGAGTCTACAGGCACATAACCTCCCCTGACCCTGTCACTACAGGAAATCCTACCACTATGGTTTCTGCGCTAACTGCAGAGTTCACATGCCTTTAAGACAAGGGTTTTTTTTTCCTCCAATTTCCCCTGCAGATAGTTGCTGCACAAGTCTTTGGTACTAAATCCTAAACTTTCTGGGTACTTGCTATCGTTGGTTTCTACACACTTAACATCACTTTATTAGCAGAGGGGCTCTTGGACAGCAGTTAGTTATTTATTTGCCAGTAGTCCCTCCTGGGGAATTCAAATTGTATTCAGAAGACGATGCTAAATATTAATTTTCCTTTCAAAGAGCTTCCTGAGCTCTTGAGTGATGCAGAT
Source organism: Pedionomus torquatus (assembly GCA_013398155.1). Lineage (NCBI taxonomy): Eukaryota > Metazoa > Chordata > Aves > Charadriiformes > Pedionomidae > Pedionomus > Pedionomus torquatus. Next base: position 12,005 of record VZRU01010913.1, on the reverse strand, counting down.
GTATTTGTTACAGATACAGTTGTTGATACAGTATGTCTATAGAGTTCCAAAAGGACAGAGTGGCTGTAAACCTGGCTTTCACCATGTCCTTTATGCCTTCCGCAGACATGACTGTTTGCCAGACAGCCTGCAGCTTTGTGCTGTGCTAAAAAAGCAGGCAGCCTGGCTGTCCACTGTCCCATGAGTCTTGGGAAAACACACTGCTGCTGCACCTGAAGCCAAACTTACAAGCCTGTAGTAAAAGGTGGCTATAGAATCTATATTCATCTACATACCTATGCTGAGTTGTTCCTTTTCTCTGGAGAAAGGTGAATTGGGTGCAAGTGAACATGGTGATCAGACTGTGAGGAGAGCAGTCATCTTGTGGACAACTTTCTTACAGTCATCCCAGGCTTCTGTCTCCTGATCGTGAGGCAAGTGGTATCAGAAATGAAAAATATCTCTCTCTTGTAGATTCCAGAAGTCATTAAGTTCTGTTGTGATTTTCTCATGTCCTGGGTGGACGAAGAGAACATCCTCGATGTATACAGACTAGCAGACCATTATGACTTGAGACATTTGAGTGATCAACTGGACTCCTACATTTTGAAGAACTTTGCAGCTTTCTCAAGGACACAAGTATACCGACAGCTGCCCTTGCAGAAGGTCTACTCCCTTCTCAGCAGCAACCGTTTGGAGGTTAACTATGAGTTTGAAGTTTATGAAGGGGCACTTTTTTATCATTATTCTCCAGAGCAACTAGAGACAGATCAGGTCTCCTTGATGGAGCCCCTTAAGCTACTTGAGACAGTTCGCTTTCCTCTGATGGAACCTCAGATCCTGCAAAGGCTTCATGACAAATTAAGTCCATGTTCTTTAAAAGATACAGTCGCAGATGCATTAATGTACCACAAGAATGAATGTCTTCAGCCAATGCTTCAAAGCTCCCAGACACAGCTGAGATCGGAGTTCCAGTGTGTAGTGGGATTTGGAGGGATGCATTCTACTCCATCCATTGTCCTCAGTGACCAAGCCAAGTATCTGAACCCCTTGTTGGGAGAGTGGAGGCATTTTACAGCTGCACTAGCCCCCAGAATGTCCAACCAAGGGATTGCTGTTCTCAATAATTTTGTATATTTAATTGGTGGAGACAACAATGTAAGTGGTTTTCGAGCAGAGTCAAGGTGTTGGAGGTAAGATAAAGACAATCCTGCTATTATTTCTATTACCACCTTCTTGCCCATCTCTGAGTCAGTAAGGCAGTAGAGCAGTCTGCATGCTTGCCAACCAAACAATTAGGAGCTAAGCAGGGACCTCTGAAAGAAAACAAGAAATAAATAAATGATCCTTATGGTAAGAGGAAGCTTCCAGCACTGCTTATGGGACAAAGCCAAGACTTTTAGGGTAGAAACTGCTACTCATTCAAGGGTATTACATGTGCTACCTTTCCGGTTGCTGGAGGGAGCAAGTATTAAAGGTGTGGGAAGCAATAATGAACCATTCATGAATAAGGAATAATGAACCATTCCCTTGACCCCTAGCCTGTCTAGAAGCTCTTGAACTAGGATTTTCAAGAAGTCTTCTGTGTGTAGTTTTGGACCCAATAAAAAGGGATTTAGTTAATAAAAAAGATTTTTAAATAAAATCCTTTTACTGGTTGATTATCAAGAATTTGTGTGCACAGTAGCAGCATTCCAGAGTCCCCTTATATGCTTTTGTGCCAGGGAAAAAAGCAGGAAGGATCAATTTTAGATCTCAATGCCCATTATGTTGCAAAACCAGATATAAACCCTTTTGGCTTTATACTATGGTCATTTTTACTAGTTTTAGCTAAGTTGCCCTTATTCTATGGCATGCATAGTTTTTTCTTCACAACCAGTTTTCTCTGTAACTAAAAGTTCCAGACCACAGATATTTTCATCTGAAAATGAATCATGAGGTTCACTTTGAATAGCAGATATTTGGGGAAAAGAATCAAAGAACCCACCACATATTTATGCCCTTCCTGGCCTCCTTGAAGTTCCATATTCAGTCTTTGTGCTATTTTTAGGCTGTTTTACCTTGTAGAATGGCTTTGTGCAAGCAGAGATGTTGATGTATAACCTGACAGCAGTGTATAAGATAATGGAAAACCTAGGCTTTCATAGCATGATTATATCAGCTAAAATACATCTTCTAAAAATAGCATAAAACAACTTTGCTAATAATAAAATGCTGACAAGGCCAAATTTCACTCCACTTACAGCTGAGCTCAATTTCAACCAAAGACAGTACCGTAACCCACATCTGTGGTGCTGTCTGGTATTCCAGCAATGATTCTGTGGCTGTACGAATAACTTACTTTGATTCCATTCTTTCATAAGGTATGACCCGCGACACAACAAATGGTTCCAGATCCAGTCCCTACAGCAAGAGCATGCTGACCTCAGTGTTTGTGTTGTGGACAACTATATCTATGCCGTCGCAGGCCGAGATTACCATGAAGACCTGAGGGAAGTGGAGAGGTATGACCCTAAAAGCAACACTTGGGAATATGTGACACCTTTGAAGAAGGAGGTAAGGAGTGCACTAGCCACACACAGTACTACAGTTCCCCAATTCTTGATTCCATCTTTTTAAATGCTTTTTTCGTGTGTAGCTTTTAATTTGCCGATACTCAGATGGGAAAAAGTAGCCTCTGTGTATGGGATAAATGAATATCAAGAAAGTAGAATAATACTATATGTAAATTCCATTTTGAGGTTAATTGCTTGGTTTTCCCTGTTTTCTTGTTGTTTTCCCCTGCACCTTTATCGTGTTAATCCTTAAAACCATTCAAAAGTGAACAAAATTGAACAGGAAGTTCCCATTTCTCCTAGGCAGGTAAACTATGCGCCACAGTAGTACAAGATTCTCATTTACAGTCCTGACAACATGCTTTACTCCTGATCAGAAGAGATAATGCCTCAGTAAGAAGGTACATCAGTTTCTATAGACTACTTAGTTCCTCCACACAGAACTGAGATTGGGTAACAAGTTCCGATGACAATAGCTGATGTGATGCAGAATCACGTCTCAGCTGGCTAACGTAAGACCATTACTCATTTGAAATACGTGAACAAGTGGCTATCTTTTGTCATAAGCACTACTTATCCTTCTAGAACAGCAGTTGTGACCCCAGGAACCAGGAAACGGTGTAGTAACATGGGAATTGGGGTTATGAGTGGAAAAGTTTGTTCTAATGCTGCTAAAAAAGGCAAGCATTTCCATTTTGGGGTTAAAAGTGTTGCAAAGGAAGAAGATAAAAACAACCACTTGATGACTTGATTTGGGAAGAAAACTAAAATCCTGAGTTTCCTTTCAAGAAACTGCTGATATCTACTACACCTTTTCAAATCTATGGGGCCAGTATTAAATATTTGTGATTTCATAATGCCTTTAAATTGAGAATCTCAGAACATCTTAAAGACATAAATATTACTGCCATTTTACAAAAGGGATGCAGAGGTAGAAAATAAGCAGCTTGCATGAAGTCACAAATAATAAATGTGTGTCAATGCTGAGAATATAAAAAGCCTTAAGATCCAATTGGGTGCTAAGTAGGATATCTTGTGTTCTTGATAACATTGTCTGTATAATAATCTCCAACAGAAAAGCTTCTAAATAGACTAGGGAGAAAAGTAATAGTACAAATGATCTTCTAATCAAGGAAAAATAAAGAATGAGAACTGACTGCAGTTCTGGAAGATTTAGAAATTCTGATGTATTTAATTCAGAAATTCACACAGCATAATCACCTAGAAAGAAAATCTTCCAGATGTTGATATATGTGTAACTTGTGAAGAATGTTACTCTATTAGTGTCTACTCCATACTTTGAATCTGTGAGAAACACATAAATCCAAACATCAACCTCTTGCTTTCCCATGTGGTGATACAGGTATACGCACATGCTGGAGCAGCACTGGATGGGAAGATGTATATTACTTGTGGGAGGAGAGGAGAAGACTATTTGAAGGAGCTACAATGTTATGACCCAAAGACTGATCGCTGGGATGTTTTAGCAGATGGCCCAGTGAGACGTGCTTGGCATGGGATGGCTGCACTGCTAGGAAAGCTTTATGTAATTGGAGGAAGCAACAATGATTCTGGCTACAGAAGGGATGTGCACCAGGTGAGACCATGTCACACCTGTGTCTATCTTGGAAGAGTAATTTTTCACGGATGCTTGCACTCTGATGTAATGTCTTTCTCCTACCAAGTATGCAAATAAAACTGTCAGCCCAGCAACAGCTACTACACCAGTTCTCCCCCACTCAGTTGCAGAATTTACAATGCTCACAGCAATTAGTGCTGTCTTGAATGCATTGTCTAACACATAAGGCATTAAAGCTCTAGCACTTGGAATTCCTACCAATTTTATATCATTTTGAAGGACAATATTCACTGGGATGCACATACCCAATAAGCAGCACATCAACTGGATTTGTTTTGTGTTGTCTTCTCATGTGCATATTTTTCTAAGTAGAGGACTTTTGACTTACCAATATTTGATTGCAGGACAGAGTTGTTACGGATATATTGGGTGGCAATTGTATAATGCAAATAAATATACAATACCTGATGATAAGCGATGGCCGGAGAGAATTCTCTTGAGTGTTTTTCCAGCTTCTAGAACTGCTAGAGACATGAAAAGAAGAGAAAAATTAACTGCTTTTATAAAGCAAATGAAGATTGCAGAAATAAATCTAACTGAAAAGTGTATAGGAATGATAAAAAGGTGCTTACAAATAAAGGCAGTTACCTAAGCAGGTACCCAGTGAAATCTAAAACTTCCCATATGTTTATGTTGCAGACAACTTAGCAGATTTGTCACATTTGTATGTCTCAGCACATTTTTTTTCTAATGCAAACAGATGCACTATGTCTGAGCTTATGTTAGCATGTGTCTCCATCTCTTTCATTTTTGTATACGTTTTGAATGACATACAGCTGTTACACTAGCAGCAGGGTCAGATTCACTACATGGCAACTATGCACAGTTTTCTGCTGACTACTGTACTTCTACTATATAGCAATATGCTCTCTCCATTATCAACACCCTGTCACAAGACCAATGATATTGCATGGCATCTTAAATAGTTCACCATATGGCCAGGTTCTGTTACTAAGATACAAGTTTGATTTTGGCTAATCTTTTTTTTTGTCTTTTTTTTTTCATAGGTTGCCTGCTATAGGCCAAGTACCGATCAGTGGACAAATGTATGTCCACTTCCTGCAGGCCACGGAGAGCCAGGTATTGCAGTCTTAGACAACAGGATCTATGTCTTGGGAGGCAGATCCCACAACAGAGGAATCCGCATGGACTACGTCCACATTTACGATGCAGAGAGAGACTGTTGGGAGGAAGGACCCCAGTTGGAGGATGATATTTCTGGGATGGCTGCCTGTGTCCTCACTTTGCCCAGGGCTATTCTAATGGAAACAGAGAAATGGTTCTCAGAATGGCATGCAGATCGCGTGAAGTATCACCTTGACTTTCCATCGGAAGTTATGAGCGTATCAGACTGGGAGGAATTTGACAATTCAAGTGAAGATTAGAGAACTTTAATATTTATTTTTTGCCAGTGGATGAGGAAATTATGGCTTCGATAAAATACTTAGATATTTTATATGTCTTTCTTATATATGTAAGTCAGTATTTAAAGGTTTGAAAAAGAAGTGTTCTGCACAAAATGCCATTCACAGTCAATATCTGCCCATCTCAATGCACAAAATGCTATTTTCAGTCAGTATCTGGTCATCAGCAGTTATTTTTAAAGTAACCACGAACTGCCATTTTACCCCAGTTAAAGTAAGTATAGAGGTTCTTTTACTTTGAAGGAGATTTTTCTCAACCTTCAGCATGGAGAGAAAATAAAGGCAAAGGTGGCTCTGCTTGACTAGCTTCTTCCCTTCCAGCTTTTAGCTTTTTAGCTTGAAAGAGCTTTTTGAGATTTTTTTTTTCCTTTTCTTTTTGGTAATAAAACTTCCTAGCCAGCTCAACACAGAAACGTAACACCTAGTGTCTCCCTCCTGTGCCAGGTATCAGACAGCTTGATTGGTTTTTCAGCAAGATTGAACATACAGAAACGGGAACAGTAGCAAGAAAGTCTGAATCTTCATCAAATCTGGGCATGCAGCCATCTTTGTAACTGGGTTAGAGTCTTTGAACTGACACCCACTCCTGAACTTCGATACTGCAAGTTGTGTCAACACAGTGGAAAGATTTCTAGAAAAACTCTGTACAGAGTATGGCATTCTCATTGTTCAACTGTCAGACACATTTGTTCACAAGCATAAATCAATAAACCCTTGTCAGAACTTTTTTTCTTTTTAACTACTGTCTCAGTTTTATTACCCACGATGTGGAGTCTGAAAGTTAATGAGTTAAATTAGATGCTATAGTACTACATTAATATCAATGAAGTTACACCAGTTTGGGAGATGGGCAATTTTTTTTTTTCCTATGATTATATGCTTTAGAAGAAGATAAAGAGAGCAGACATTGGTTTTCTACAGCATTAGAAAAAAAGTAATAAGGAGACGACTACAGGTATTGAAAATTACACTGCAGCAGCTGAATTAATGTAAAGAACATAATATAGAATTACTGCAGCTCAGAAAGATAAGGCATAGTAAATCCTTCCTTCATGAGGCCTTAAAATAATTGGTTTCTGACTACTGTCTTGCTTAACATTAGTTTGGAAGCTGATTTAAAGTCTGAACCCAGAATATTATGGGAACCTTCCTCTTGGAATGGCGGGAAGTAATCAGTGCCACCAGAAAATCACAACAAACTACCAAAAGCTCTTAAATCTTGTAGCAATAATGGGGTTGTAAGAGAAGAGCAAAACTGAAGTAACAATCACAACAATACAATACTAGTCAAGTATCATCACATCATGACAAATGCCATGCACACTGACATTAGAGAAATAGAAGAAGTTTCTGGATACTACCATTACTTGGGTATATTTTGTCTATGGAGACAAAGATGATACCAAAATGGACCTAGATGACTCTAGTACACTGGGCTTCTGGAAAAGATGCAAGAGTATTTGCACAACTTCTTTCAATAAACTCAACAGCTTTTTTCTTGGCAAGAGGGGTATTTGTTAGATTTTTTTTTCTCCAGCACTCAGTTTTCAGCTCAATCTGCAAACATTTGCCAATTGGCAAATAAACCAAAAGATCTGGTAACTGCAAGAAACCCTGTATATGAGCTTCTTCAGAAAATCTTTTTGTTATAATGAACTCTGAACTGTGCGTGGAGTCCAGAAATACAGACGTTTTTACACTGCAAATATTGGAGATGGATAAATATTCCTATTTTGCCTACAGAGTTATTTTCAATGTGTAGAAATTAAATGTGGTCCTCAGATGTAAGGACAGATCTCTCTGACCTGGACATCACTAGAACCATTCCTTCCAGACTACAAGTATTGCACTGGCAATTTGGTTTGTGTGCAAACAACAAACAATTCAAGACTTCTGGTGGTCCAGGTCATATGCTAGACCCAGCTGTTCTAACTCAGCCCAGAAACTGAACACAAGTCTAATTCTTGCAGTGCATTTTCCATTTTTTAACTAGCACTTCTTAACAAATCAGTAATACCCTATGTTATACAACTGAAAATGTTATTTAGCCTCTTTCACAATTGAAAAAAAAAAAAAAAGGTAAGTCTTTGGTCTGTTTTCTTTTTCCTACGTGTACCACTAGAGGGTATTACTTACTATTACAAATAACCAAGCTGATAGGCTAATTTTTAGATTACATAGGATAATATAAGACATTTATGAATAATTATTAAGCTTAAGAAACATCTTGAGAAAAATCCTGTGGTTATTTTTCTCATCTTCTACCCTATCACTCCTTCTGTGTTTGAATACTGATTTTTAGATAGTCAGCTGATCTGTTTTTCCATTTACCAGTATAAGCAGTGTTGTGATTGCATTATTTAGTAAATGTTGCAGTTGGATGCTATACAAAGCATATCAATATAAAACTTAGAATGCAGTTATAAGGACATTACTTGTCCTTAAAGCAGATTATCTACCTTAGCAAGAAGTGCTGCATTGTTTTCTTTCTTTTTTTTTTATTATCAGTTACCAGTATAATAGCTCTAAATTACATGAACTGGAACTTAAGGTATTATGTTTTTTGATTTAATATAAATAAAACTTCTGTTGCATTCACTCCCCAAATTTCTGTTCATCTGAGCATAATGTGGCTGTTAGTGTTATGCATACATGTTTTGTTTAGGTAAAACTCTACAGTTTAGATTAGCTCAAACCATCTCAAAAGAGTTTAGTTTAGATTAGCTCAAACCACCCAAATAATTTAGCAGTTTTAGTCCAGCGTGTACCTTTTCAAGCTAATACACAGGCTAAACAATAATAAAATTGCTTTGCTTTACAACTGGCAATTTTATCTAATTCAGCAGATAGAGAAAGCTTCGTTCTTGTTAACTACAGTTACCTATATAAAGAAATTGCAGGAGAGAGTACAGATTGATACACAGAGCACAATCATTATTGATTGGTTTTCCTATCAAAAATGATGCTTCATGATGCCTTCAAGAGCCCACTTAAACTTAGTGTTATCTTAAGAAAAACTTGTACACAAAGGGATTCTAGACCGATTCCATATTTTTTAATTTATAAATTATTTAATTTATAAAATGTCTCCTAAATATGTCAGTCTTGCACCTTAAAGTAAAAAAGTACTCACTTTTTTGCATCAAGGCCTCACAATATAGCATAAGACATTGTGGGCAGATGGAAAATGAACTAAGAAAGCTTTAAGCTATTTCAGATCTCTACATGAATAGCCAAACAACTCTTCCAGAACTGAATGACCAAAATACCAACACTTAAACTGCTGATACATTAGGAAGTCCAGAAGAATCGTAACTAGATTTCTTGATGATCCATTTTCCTATTTCCTGCCAGCACAGAGGTAAAGCTGGATAGGCATATTTGCTAGATTTGTAATTAGTGGAATTGTATCCTAAAGTATTTCAAGGCTTCACATTTGGAGAAGTTATTAAAATTGCTTTAGGTTTTGTTTCATAACTACTTTCACTACTGTATTTCTTCTCCAGCTGTCTACCTCCAAATCCAACATATCCTTTCCCATTTCCTCATGGTCTAAATTAGGGTCATTAATTTTCTATTGCAAGCATACCCAGTACTTTATTTGAAACAAATAAGGATTCTCATTCTACGCCCTTGACAGAAATGTACTTCTCTTTACTTAGAAACCAGCCACATGTACAATTTATTTGGCATTCAGCCCAACTGATGTGGTCAGAAGCTTCTGGCAAAAGGAAGAAGGAGCAGCTGGGCATGGAGAAAGAGGGACAAGATCTTCTCAAGGGAATATACTGCCAACTGGGTTTTTATTTCATCAGCAGCTGATGCACTTTAAAAGCTCCCCACCTCCTCAGATGTGCTACAGTATTTGGGCCATGCTCTGAGGGTGGAAGCTGCCAACAGGTAAGAAAATGAGCATAAAAGTGCTTATATGTAATAAAAAATGTGGTACCATATACGTCTCCATTCTTCTTAAACTGAATGCAGTTGTAGGGATGTAATACACTTGAGATGATTATCTGTAGTCTAGGAAGTTGAAGGCCAGTCCTATCAGACAACATTAATGATCTTGAACAACTCATCTTTTTCTCATATGTAAGCAGAACATGGAATCTTTCACGTAGAAGATCTGGCCAAGTTGAACCACAGTTGAAACCAAGGGGGAAGTTACTGGAAGGACACACACACACCCTGCATGAATACAAGTTCCAAACAACTGATTGGGGCAGTTCCTTCCAAATGAAAGCCTCTCCATGCCTTAAAAGCCTCTCTGGATGGAAAGGTGGGTTTGCTGGTTCTCTAGCACCAGTCCAGCCCCATGCAGTACTGCACAAAACCTGCTTTATAACTAAATACTATTTATTCCTGACGTATTTCAACTTCTTTGAAATCTTAGTATTATCCATACAAAATGGAAGCAAAATCCCTATGTATTTGACGTACTACATTTTATTTTTATTACAACAAAAATTATAACTCAATAAAATGCAGCAATAGGAATTTTTATTTCCTTTTAATATACTATGGGTTACTAATTCTGCTGCTAACTTGTGACTTATTTTTTGTAATTATTTTTAAACATTATTTAGCCTGTTATTACAAGTCCAGGTACTATCTTTCAATACATATTTTGGCCATGGCTAAACAGAAAGGGATCCAAATCTGTTCAAATGACAGATGAAAACACAGTAACCTTCATAATCTATTGTAGCCTATCTACCTGTGTTTAAAACTGACTCTCATTGGCAGATACAAGCACAACCAGTAGGAATGGATCAAAGGTATCGCTGTTAAGTAAGCTACTCTAGCTGTGGATGAAATATTTTTGCATGGATGTGAATTTTTACATGGTATTATTCATCTCCAGGTCTACTGTTTTGCTAGTATCGCTGTACACAATTAAACAGCTGTTGTTTTCTTCCCAGGAGATGACTGTACTTCAAAGGCTGGTAAAGCAATACCTGTACACATATTCAGGACTTGCTTTAGGATCCTTTTGTGTTATTGACATTACAAAACTTTCCTGGATGATTTTGTCTAAAACATAAGAATGACACTGGATGAGTCTTCCATTTTAGATTATTTGAACTCTGCTAAACTTCTTCAAAGACACAGCCCATATGTTCCAATCCAAACACCTCAGCTGGCACTAGTTAGCAATGTAGGAAGAAGAATAAAGAGGGGGGGGAGAATTACCATGTTGTGACTGAGCTTTCAGGAAAGGTAGAGCATTGAAGAAAGACAGCAAAGCTGGAATAAGACCACAACAGTCCAGTTAGGCACTTCATGACAGTCATCTTAAATCTATTTCTCCATTTTAAATGATTTTTTTTGGAGCTGCTTCAGTTCACGTTGCCAGCCATAAAGCAAAACAAAAATACAAAAGCACAAACTAAACAAAGCCATGAGACTGAGCTAAAAATCACACTATTTGCAAAGGTTTCTAACACAGCTGTGGAGCGAGTGCAGTTGTTTTGTCGCGCCCTTGCCCACTGCAGCCAGAGACGCCGGCTGCCACTGCCAGCCCTCCCAAAAGCGAGTCACGCCAGGCGAAGGCCCGCGCTGAGGTCACCCCGCACCGGCCTCCCTCTAAAATTCAACCCACTCATGCAGCAGCACCCGCCAAGCACTCGCCCAGCCCCTGAGGCCTGCTGAGTCCTTTCCGGGGCTTCCTTCCTCTTCAGCGGCTGCTGGTGCCGCCACCTTCCCTCCCGCCCTGACACGCAGGCCATGGGTAGCCCTTATCTGGGAACAGGGCTACGCAAGGCAGGAAACCCTCTCTTAGAGCATGTAGGAAGTTACCTCGAGGTCAGAGGAGATTATTGCAGCGGTCCATTTTGTTCCTTTAAAAAAAAAAAAAATAAATAAAAAATCAACTAATAAAACAAGGAAACCTCAGGAAAGCTGACCTCTGCCTCCCAACCCACTGAGCTGCATATGGGGAAGGAGGCCCAAGGCAGGGCCCGAGGGACCCTGGCGGGAGGGAAGGCGAGCGGACCTCAGGGTGCCATGGCAAAGCCTGTGGCCACGCAGCACTGAGGAGGAAGGAGGTGCTGAAGGACGAGGTGAAGATGGAGGGTCATCCTCAGATACTTCAGCCCAAAGACTGGGCAAAGATTGGGGGGGGGT
>VZRU01010912.1:198-25452 GCA_013398155.1 Pedionomus torquatus | reverse complement strand
GGTGTAGAGGGTGCGTGGGTGGGGGTTAGGGGACTCCGGTGCGACTCCAGTGGTCGCACACACCCCCCACCCTCACCCCTTGTCCCACGCCCGGAGTTTCAGCCTTTCCCTGGGGAGGGACGGCGTCCTCCGTCTGCGAGGAGGGAGCAGCTTCCTCCCCCGGGCAGAGGTTCGCTGGGGCGGCGTGTCCCCGGCCCTTCTCCCTCCCGTGGGTGGGTGGCGGCAGGCGGGGACCCCCTGCCCACCGCCCTGCCCGCCCCCGGCCAGCCGCGGAGAGGTCACCGTGCCTTGGACAAGTGGCAGGGGCAGCCCTGAGGGCAGCACCGGGCCAGCGCAGTCCCCTCACTTCTAGCAAAGCGGTTTAAAAGGAAGGGGAGGATGAGTTTTTAGAGTTTGCCTTGTTTAAAGGCAGAGAGGACCGATCGGGGAGAACAACTGCAGCCGTGAGCTGTGTGTTCCCCCCGCCCCAGCTGCACTGTGTGACAACCCAGTGGCCATGGGATGGTGAGGTACAGAGAGGAGGGGCTTTGCTGGCAGAGCAGACTCCCCTCCAGGGACAAACATCAGTGAGACTGGAAGGAAAATCAGTCTTGGGGGCTTTGCAATTCACTGTGTCACCAGGGAAATAGCGCAGCAAGGGCTGCCTGAGGCCTGGGTGTTCTGAAACCACTCATCCCTGTGTCTGTGTCCAAGCTTTTTCCTGCTGCACATAAAGGACTTATTTCCCCAGCAAAGAGATCCTGGAGTTTGGAAAGGGAGCTGGGAGCTTGGGGCTGAAAGGAGGGACAAAGTGCAGCCCCCTGGCCGCAGAGCCCCCCAGCAGAGCTGACCACGAGCAGGTGAGGTGCAGTGCCTCACCTGGAGCACTTGCACCCCCAGGGTTATCAATGCTGAGAAGTCAGAGTTCAACGAGGACCAGGCAGCCTGCTGTCAGATCTCCATCCGGAGGAGAGAGCCAGGCTTGGAGGAAGATGAGGAATGGCTGATCCTGTGCTCCACACAGGTATAGCCCACGGGCAGGCTGCACTCACCCTGCTGCTGGCCCTGGTCCCAGCTACAAGAAACACAGGGTTCATGCCACATGGCCATGTGCTGAAACCCTTCCTTAGATGCATTTAGAGGGCCCATGGACACGGTGTCTAGCTGGCAAACACCCAGCTCTGCCCCTAAATGCCGTTTCTATTTCCTTGGCCCATGCCTTGCGGTATCTGAGGTCATGCAAGCCTTTTACTTGCTGCCCTCACCTTTCCTTTACTGTCCTTGCTCTGCTTTCAAGGGCCACAGTGTGCTGTCATTACTGGGGGACAGCAGCATGAACCAGGTCTTGTCCCTCTTCCTCACTGCAGTTTCTGACTGGTTACTACTGGGCACTGTTTGACGGCCATGGGGGCCCAGAAGCTGCCATCATCGCCTCCAACTATTTGCACTACTGCATCAAGCAAAAGCTGGAGGAGGTTGTGGGAGGCATCACAGAGGCCCGTCCCCCCATGCACCTGAGTGGGCGCAGTGTTTGCGACAGCGACCCCCAGTTCGTGGAGGAGAAGCACATCCACGCAGAAGACCTGGTGGTGGGAGCCCTGGAGAACGCCTTCCAGGAGTGTGTGAGTATCCTGCACAAGGCACTGGTCCTGCTAGCCCAGGCAGTAAGTCCGTCACTCCCTGCTGCCCTGGTGGGCAAGGTCTGCAGTTCTGCAGCTCATCGAGCAGGCAGGAGCATTTGGCCAAGCCTTTAAGCGTGATGAGTTCGCACTGGGTCTACTCCCCAAAATCTGTCTTGGATCCATTGCATGTTGGCGGTGCTGACCCAGAGCAAAGCTACAACCTCTCTGCTAAACTGTGCCTAGGGGATACCTTTCTTCAGTGGTAGACAGCAGCTCTTGTCAGATTTGTACAGCATGTGTAAGCTTGAGATCTCCCCATCACACTCCTAAAGCAGTCCATAGTCCAGTAGCAACAGCTTTGTTGGCTGTACCAAAGCAACAGCATTCTTCACCTTGCTGGTTCCCACAGCCCATCTGCGATTGGTTTTCAATCTTGACTTCTGCTGGGAGGCACTAGGCAGCTGCGGAGAGCAGCAGCCTGGCTCACATCACTCTCCAGGCTTGTTTAAACCAACAGGATGAAGTCATTGGCCAGGAGATGGAAGCTACGAACCAGACAGGAGGCTGCACTGCTCTGGCTGCCCTTTATTTCCAGGGAAAGCTGTATGTGGCTAACGCTGGGGACAGCAGGTGAGCCACAATAAAAAGGGGAAGTTGCTGGGGGACAAGAGCTGGGAGTTAAGCAGGGTTTCCAGCATCTTATTTAACTCTATGGAAGGTACAACCCACCTGTTTCCTTCCCACCTGCCACAGGACCTGTTGGGTGGACAGATACCTCCTGAAAAGTTTTTGGGATTTCGGGGGACTAATGCTGCGCAGCCACAGGGCAGTACTGGGATGGTAGTGCAGCAGTAAGCTCAGCCTGGAAGGTATTTAGAAGTGGAAGGTGATTTCAGATCATCCTAAAGAGCTTCCTCATCGGGCCTTGGCTCACCACTCCTCGAGCGTGAGCTCTACCGTCATGAAACCAGGCCTGCTCAGTTCTCTGCTGCAACAGTTCAATTGCAAGGGAGTTATTTAAAGTACACCATCATTTTCAAATGTTCCTGAGTGCAGAGCTGTTATTCTCTGGTGTCGCTCTGCGCTGGTTACCCCCAGGCCCACACCTGACTGATCCTTGGTAAGAGGAGGGCTGGAGTGACAGACACAGCTCAGCTCTTTGCTGCTTTCCCCACATAGGGCAATTCTTGTTCTGAAGGACAGTGTTGTGCCCATGAGCTGCGAGTTCACGCCTGAGACAGAGAGGCAGCGAATCCAGCACTTGGTGAGTGGCTCCTTCTGTACATCAGGCAATCCAGCTACACGGATTCCACCGGGTCAGAGAGGACTTGTGGCAGGAGCACCATCGGCTTTCCTCAAAGGCCACTCTGTGGCCAGAATGTCATCTGGCAGTAGCCAAGGAGGGTTGGGGGCAAGAATCAGCCAACAACCATTAGTGTGGGAGATGCTCATGTCCTCCTTGGGATGTGCTTTCCCAATTCTGTTCTTCATTCTGCTGCCAGGGTTGCCTGCCGAGGCAGGCAGTTTTGGTGCCCTACTCTGGTGAAGGGCACCAAAGTACCCTTCCCTCACGCCTTCCTTCCCTCCATCCATCCTCACACCTTTCTTCCCTCCTCCAGGCTTTTCTCTTCCCCAAACTCTTGGATGGCGAGTTCACGCGCTTTGAGTTTCCGCGGAGGTTGAAGGGAGATGACGTGGGCCAGAAAGTCCTGTACCGGGATTACTTCATGGAGGGCTGGTGAGTCCTCTCTGCCTGAAGATAAGGCTGTGGCATCAGGCTCGTAGCGATGGGGAGGTGAAGGGAGAAGGGCCATGCAATGGGCTTAATGGTGCAAAGCCGTGCCAGATCAAGTGAAGGATGTTGTGAGCAGCCTCCCCTCTGACTGAAGGAGTGGGACGGGACCCTGGCAGAGAGGTTAGGGGACAGTTGGGATGGTCCTTCTGGGATCCTGAGAGGTGAGACTGCAGCAAGGAGCCCCAGCCTGGTGCAGGTACAAGCTGGGGAAGAAAGGAAGAGGGAGAAATGCCTGGGCATTTGGCAAAGGTCACTCTTGACTGCATCTGCTTCAGCAGGTGGCCTTGCTGACCTTGCCCCTCTCAGGTGCTTGTACATGGGGGCACCACAAGGACTGAACTGCAGTTGAAGCACTCTGGGCTGTGATGTACCTTTAAGTCAAACAAATCTCAAATCAACTCTGAATCCTCTGTTCTAGGGGATACAAGACAGTGGAGAAAGCCGACCTCAAGTATCCTCTTGTCCATGGTCACGGGAAGCAGGTAGCTTGATGCTTTACACACTGGGAAGGCAGAGGCAAATCTGCTTTGCTTGCATCATGCTGCCTGTTTATGCACTAACCAGAGCCCTCCAGAGCAGTGAGGTTGCACCTTCCTCCCAGAGTACCTGCCAGAAGAGCAGACAGCAGCCCTCAGCCCACCTGCCCTTTCCTCATCTCTCCTTCCTCACACAAACACTATTCAAATGAGAACTTATTTCATCATTGCACCTTAGACTGCCTCCTCCAGCTCTAACAAACCCTCTTCTTCAAGGAAGATCCCAGAGAGGGCAGGAGGAAGCAGGGAGAAGCAATGACTGCACATACCCAGCATCTGCTAGCTGGAATTGAGCAGAAAGAGCCCCATCACTTTCCCCCTGCTAAAACCCACATTTCACCCCCTTTGCAAGGAGTCAGTGCAGAACCTCCTTTGGCAGGAGAAATGACTTCCCCCTCCTCTTTTTTTCTCCCCCAAACCAACCTGCTTTTCTTCCTTGCCGCCCCAAAACAAGGGCAGATGCACCAGAGGCTTTCTGAGGTCTGTGGCATTACCCGGAGTACGTGCTATTAACTCCAGAGCACACCGCAGGCCACCAGGAGCTGTGCACATGCAGGCTGTCTCCGTGCTCGCATCAGGCCATCATTCCACCATCACTCCATCTCTCCAGTTTCCAGGGGACGCTCTGGGTGATGCTTGAAGGGTCCTAAAGGCAACATATAGGTCAGTCAGGACAAGCTACGCAGCAGCCCTCAAAAGTGCCACATCCTCGCATTTTAATACTGTTTTGCTTTTTCTGGGGTCAGGCTCGTCTGCTGGGGACTCTGGCTGTCTCACGAGGTCTGGGAGATCATCAACTCAAAGTCATCGACACCAACATTGAAATCAAACCTTTCCTCTCCTGCATTCCCAAGGTCGGTTGCAGCATGTGAGAACTGCAGGGTGGAATTAAACTGTGCTGCTCCCCCCACCCCATGGCACCCACCCTCTTACAGACCTGGCAGGTCTTAGCTGTGTCCTTTTTCCATCCTCACCTCTCTGCAAGCTGCCCAGAGAATCCCTGAGATGGAATACTCTAGAAGCACAGCAGCAAGGGGACATAAAAGACTCCCAGCACCCCGCTCCCACTCTTGGACCGCCCTGGTACCTTACAGGGATTGTCACTGATTTACTCCTGTGCTTTCCAGGTGAATGTGTTTGACTTTGCTCTGCATGACATTAAGGAAGATGACGTCCTCATCATGGCAACCGATGGCCTTTGGGATGTTCTGAGCAACAAAGAGGTGGCCCATGTGGTCAGAAGATTTCTTGCAGAAAACAGGACAGATCCTCACAGGTAATACCAGCTTTGCCATCATTTTCCCTTTGGGAGAACCTGATCAGACCAAAGGCAGGCTGAGATCACTCTGCTTCTAGCTGAGCTCCAGCAGCTCTTTTCTGTGACTCCAGAAACTGCCTCTGCATCTCCCTCCCATCCTAAAGAAATGATTATATAAAGCTGGTGTCTTCTACTTTGACAGGGCTACACCTCAGTCTTAAGGGATAGTGCCACGTTAAACTAAGCCTCGCAATTTTTTTCCACCCGCAGATTTTCAGAACTGGCCAAGTGCTTGGTATGCAGAGCAAGGGGAAAGAAGAGAGGCCACCAGTGGATGCTGGACGACAGCCAGGAGGCATCCTATGATGACATCTCTGTATTTGTCATCCCACTGCACAACAGGGATGAGGACTGACTGTTGGCACAGCTTGCAGGAGCTCGGCATCCCCCTGCTGTGGTGCTATTCAGCATTGACTGAGACTGAGGGATTTCTACTGTGCACCTGCGATCTCTTCCAGCAAAAGCATCTGCAGCAGGACCTGAAAATGCACCGCCAGCGCTTACGCAGAAGATCAACAAGAACATTAGCTGGTTATGAACATGCAAGAGAGCAACAGCGGTCAACAATCATTCCCCTCACTCCTTTCTCTTTGCTGGGCCAAGGAGAGATTGGAAAGGAGGCTGCACAGGCCCAAGGGTACTATTGCCAAGATCTTTGTGGTACAGCGAGCCTCAAATCCCTGTTTCTGGTGTCCCCTTCCTCTTTATGTTGAGGAGCAAGGCTCAGTTGAGATCCAACCAGCCTCAAGAGCTAGATTTTAGCCAGACTTGAACTAAGTTGTATAGAACCAGATGCATAAGCCGAAGTGTCCCTCAGATGCCCTTGCTGTGAGGCGGGATGTGCTGGAAAGGCAGGAGCTGCTGCTGAGGCAGTGCCTGAGGCAGCCCTGCCCAGCGCAGACACTGGCCCTGGACCTCTTGGGAAAGCTCTGCCACTTGTAGGCAGCCCCACCTCAGAGCAGAGGAGGCAGATGGAGCTAGCCACGGGCATACAGGAGCCCCGGCTGCAAAGACGGTGCCTTACTGTGATTTGAAAGCATTTAAGTACATCGGTGTGTAACGCAACATCCAGATTTCTAACAAACCTGAACCCACGACAGTCATTAACATGTTTTCTCTTTCTTTGGGTGATTTCTGACAGCAAAGCTGGTTTTGTCACCATAGCTCTAGCCCTGCTGGGAACAAAGTATTTAAGTACATCAGTTGGTTTAGTAGAGCAGCTGCAAGGAGAATAAAACGGTTTGTTCAAATGCACCCGCGGTGCCGAATCACAGCCCCTCGCACTCCTCGCAGCAGGAGCAGCAGCACACAGAGCACCCCAAACCCAGGCGTGCCTTAAACGCTGAGGACCTGCTTCCCAGCCAATGCATTAGGCAGGGAAACTCGGGTCTGCACACATCCCCATCTCCCCACTTCTGTTCTCATTATTCATTATGCAAATTGCGATTTTCCTTAGTAAAGTGGACAAAGGCCAGCGTGTGTAAACAAGTTCCACAAAGATGAAACTCCAGATAAAAGTCTGTTCCCCCCTACTCCCCACCATGTATCTTACTGTAGTTTTATTCCTGTTCAGAGGTTTTACACAGACCTGGGATGGAGAGAAACAGTCTTAGGAAAATCACAGGAGAATTCTTGCTTTACAGTTGTCTTTGCCAAAAGCCAGTTTGTCACTAGAAGTATTCCCTTAGCAGCACTTCCCTGCAGTGGGAAGCCTGGGCAGAGGAACGAGGCAGCCCTTCCAGCTGCCTGCACATGGTTTCAGCAGGGGATAGGAAAAACCCCCGCATTTCTCTCCAGCTTCGCTTTTCCCCAATCCTCTCAAGTTTGACCTGGAAATCATAGAGTGTTTTATGGATTTAACGCAATGCTAGTTGCCCCCTACAGCAGCTCTAATGCTGTATATACATTGAATGCACTCAAGTCCCTTGTTCATCCATCCCAACAAGCTCTTTCCCCACCTCCCTGCCGAGACAGGGCTCAGCCTTCTATGAACACCCCTCTACACCTCGACATGTGGCTGTCACAGGACTCCTTCCCTGCCCTCACACATTCCTCAGCAAAAGCCTCTGAAAACAGGCGGTTTACGTAGGGATGGTTTCAGAGCATTGTGGTTTCCACTACAGAGCTTTGGCCTTTCTAAAACAGAGGGACCTTTAAAAAACAAACAAACAAACAAAAAAAAAACCCAAAAAAACTCCACACAGACAAAAAAGCACACAACCCATTGATGATTTTCCCATTCCACCTCTTAGCAACCAGCAAGCTGTACCACACCGGACAAATGCAGAATTTACAGCACTCAGTGATCTCTCTACAAAATATTTATTGTTAACAGCCACAACATTGAGTTCTCCACATACGTAGTACTTTTGTGACAAAGCGTAATTTGACTTTATGTATTTACACTCATCTGGCCGGTACCACCCACGAGTCAAACTCCCCGTACCAGCTCATGACCATAGAGACCAGTTCCCGAAAGGCTCGCCAGCATCCTAGCCCCTGACCAAAACCAAGGTGAAGTCTCTTAAAGTGCAAATATGGTCAAGGGGCATTGGAAAATATATACTGCTGCTTCCAAACTGGTTCCTCAGTTGCTCCTGTGTCCTTCAGAGAAGAGCCAGGATTCAACAGAAACCTGGGAGCCTTTCAACTCTCAAAGACCAACTCAAGAGAATTACACCCCAAGTCTCCTACAGCCCAAGCACCTCCCACCCACCCCCCTGGCTAATAAAGAGGGGCTGTTGAGCCTCACTTCCCCCTTGTTTTGCAGATCTTCATCACAATGCACATGGTGAGGCTGTGGAGAGGTGATACTAATCTTTTTAATGTCAAATTTGGGGAAGGAATGCTGTTTCCTGCTTGGCTTTCCATAAGGTTGGAGACTCCGTTAGACCTGGGAATGCTGTTTTTAATGAGGTTTCTGATTAGCTGGCTTCCCTGAACAAAGAGCACATGAATCACAGTCCTGATAACTTACAGAAACACATAGAAACTGGAAGCTAAAAGCCTTATTCACCTTTCCTTTGTCACCCTCCAGAAACACACCATATTCTCAAGTTTCTTGACAACGTGGCACATTTCTCTCTCAAAGAGAGACGCAAACGCACAGCACTACATCACCCCAGAAAGATGTCTCTGCCTGGGTGGGTGTCAGCAGCCCTGGGAAGGCATTTAGGTTTAATTTGGAACCGAGCATTAGCGCCCCTATGTGTATCTTCACTCCGGGAAGCCATCGACGTTCTCAGTGTACGTGTCTCCTTCCAGATCAGTCTCTTGGTCCTCTTTTTCTTAAAGATTTTATGCTACAATACACAATGTTTTACAACACCGCAAGCAGAAGAGAGCTGAACAACCATCTTCAGACAAGCGCTGGAACCATATTAGCAAAGAGCGTTTTTAGAATAAAAGACTTCCAAATGCCTCTCTCCAAAAAGTATCAAGAAAAAAGTTTGGAGGGGGCTCTCTGTTCACTTCCCCAGGCAAGAGACCTGGTAAAACCCTGAACGATTTGCTACTGAATGCTGAAGTTTAACTGTTAAAATGCACTACAAACCCCAAATACCTGTATGTTACAAAGCACTGCAAAATATGGCTGCTTACAGAAACACCAACAATGGTAAAATAGCACCAAGCAGCCTGAAACGCAACAATACTGAGATGAAGAAGTGGCTGGGGAAACCCACTTGACTGTGAGGACCAAGATAATCATCTCCCTTTGTGTGACATTTACAGGTGACAGTGGGACAGTACAGCTGAGAAGAGGGACACTGCTGTAGTAACACAAATTTCTCATCTGTGTCTCCAAGAGCAGGTCTGTTTGCCAAGACAGAAAGCATCAGTCCCATTCCTTTCCCTCCTCTGGCCTGAAGGGCAGCAAACCCCCACCCCAGACCCATGACATTCCAAATGGCTCTGAACCCACGTGGGCTGTGTGGGAACCAGCAGAGGAAAGCCATGAGACCCAAGGAGAAGCATCAACCACAGCATCAACCCAAACACTGGGTTTATCAGACTGGCTGATGTGCAACAGTGCTCCTGCCAACTGTCACGGGCAAATGCCACAGCTCAGCACATGCTGCTGCTTCAGAGGAACCAGGCAGCAGAGATATGCTCATTCCCCATCAATCACATTTCCACCAAGGGCTGTGAAAAGCCCCAACCAAACCAAACCAAAAAACCCAGCAAGGAAAAGCAAACCAGAAGAAGGTGTTCTACAATTGATTTACTTTTCCAGGGAGACATACTCCGAGTTATATACAGGGCCCCACAGTCAAGACGAACATCCAGACAACTGACCTAAGGAAAAATGCTCAAGCACTGCTCTGCAGCACAGACCTGCCCTTGAGAGCAGACAGAACATGCCCATGGCTGTGCCTGTCACATTCCCAGCACTTTACGTTTAGGTGGAAACACACCGTGGCTGGGCAAGAGAAAGAATGGACCTTCCAAGCTGTGACCCAGCACACAAAGCCAAGTGTCTGGAAAGTCAAGAATACAATCAATGCCGTATTTATGCCGAGTCTGTCCCAGCCTGCTGGTGGATGCATCTCATCAATGCAGCTCAGGAAAAAGAAACAGGAGCCAGGCTTCAAGACCAGCTTGCCAGCCTTTCTGTGCCACTCGCCCAGAAGCCCCTGAGGCAGGAGAGCACATCCTCTCCCATCTCTTTGCAAGGGTGCTCCTTAGAGTGGGGCCATATGAAAGCAGAGTCAGCAGTCACATGTAAGGTTTTAAAAAACTCAGTTTTGAAAACATCCTCTGACAATGGAAACGTCATCGCTCTTTTGGGGCTATCGCTGAAAAGCTGCAAGATCTGTAACAAAATGCATGGTCAACTAACCGCAAGTCAGTTTTATCAACAATTGGCTAAAGCTCTAAGCCTGGTGTGGGGAGAATTTAATGGAGCTTATTTACAAACCAGGAGGGCAAAACTGCACTGGTGAAGGTAAACAGCCTAGACACCCCACAATACTGGCCCATGTCATATTCTTTAATATCTAAAAGTAAAAAAATATGGCCCATTCCCACTGTTCTCCCCCCCACAATATTTACAAGTAAGATCAGCCAAGATGATACATGAGGAAGATACACAGGCAGACTGTGCTTTCAGTCTCAGTTTGGTTTTTCCATCTTCCTGCTGACAGACTCCTTTATTGCTTGGGACACTGATCGCACCTCATCCGCACTGTCTGTGCCCCCCATTGATGCTGGCACAGCAAACAGCAGGGAGGTTTGGCAAGCTCTGTCAGTGGACAACACCGGTACGGTTGCACACTGAATCGCCACAACAGGATGACAGGACGTACAATGCGTATTTACAGTCATCCACTCTTTCTTTTCAGCACGTCCTCCACTCCAAGAAAATCCAGCATCTGCTGTTTGAGTTGGTAACTGTCAGTGTTCACGTTTGGCACAGAAGTAATGTCTCATCTGTGGACTGCAGTGAAACTGGAGAGATCCCAGATGTGGAAAACATGCACTTATGAGAAGGAACTGCACATTCCACCTTGGAACATCAATAGCCGTGTGCACTTACAGAAGGAAAACACACAAATAACAGCTTAAAAAAGTGGAAAAAAATACAGCCACAAACATTTTGTAAATAAACCAAACTTCATTGCTCTTAAAAATAATACTGTGTCAGTTCCAACTTCGGCTGAAGCCTGCTGGGCACAGCCAGGATAAGGTGAGAACACGTAGCATGCTGCTTCTGAACATGCCAGGAGGCTGAGTGGAAGAGTCCTCACAAAGGAACGCAGCAAATAAAGGTAAGACATGGAAACATACGCAGGAACAGGAACACAGTCTAGGAGACCTCGGCAATTCCAATACTATGCTTGCAATGATGTACTGCTGTTAGCAGTATGAAAGTCATCTGACAGCAGCTGCAGTGTAGGAATTAGTCATCGATAGTTGGCAACCAGAAGGCCTACAAAAGAGGAAAGAAAGAACACCTTTTAGAGAGCAGAACACAAATCTACACACTGCTGGAACTGGTCACTGCTACCTTCTATAAGCCCAAAGGCAGAGACTACCGAAGAGGCAGCAACACTCCCCCAGCAGTTTAAGGTTACAACCTGTGCATACGCTACGTTGGTTTGCACAGCACGTTCTCTAGGGCAGGCCACTCTGAAAATACCAGCCGCGTACAGTACCCTAAACAACTCACACTTGCTGCTCTGCTTTCACGTGTGTGTTGAACACTGGCTTGCGAGCTATGCCACCCCACATCTACCTGCCAGGTAAGGTGCAATCAAGGCACAACAGACTGAGGTCTGGCTCTCACCACAGCCCAGGGAAATGACCATCAGTGGCACCAAGGCTTCTCAGACTCATTTCTAAAAGGCTCAGCACCTCATTGAGCTGGGAGGAACTTAAACCACTTTCCTTACCATATTGGAACATGCACTAGCAAAAGTCATGAATTTGGGGTTGAACTGCAGACAGGTTATAGGACCCGTGTGTTTCCCATCCAGCACAGCCACCTTCATCCCGCTTTCCCCATTCCAAACATGAATCTTCCCATCCTCGGAACCTGCCAACAGGAGTGGAAAACAGGACGTGCAAGAAACATTGGAGAGGCCAGCAGAGAAAATGAAGTACATAACCTTTTTTGTTAGAGAACTGTAGGAACAAGCACACCTCATCTTCATAAGCTTAATCTTTAAAATTTCCAAATTACAAAGTGTCACGATTTTACACACCTGTATTCCAACAGCAGGTTCATATCACAGTGCAACACTCTTCTGGCAAAGGGGTTAACAACTATTGTCAGCCAGCAGAAAAAGAGCACTGACACGGTTCAGCTCAGGAGGAAGGACCCTTGCCAACTTGCACCGACCGATGTGCAAGAGGCCAGGAGCTGGGTGTAAGAGTCACTGTTCACACAAGTTCTCAGATCCGACACAGGAGAAGGTAAATATTTCACTTGGTAGGCACAGGATCAAATCAAAGGCTTCACAACCAAAGGTAACCAGATTTCAACACACTACGCCAAGTGCCAGAAGACATCTCCCTGGAGATGATGACTGTCCCCATTGTTACAGCAGGACACGTGTCACTTTTAAATGGCATTTTGCATACCCCTCTTAGACCGGGCACTTAGCATTTTCATAATCCTATTCTTCTTTAGTCTCAGTTTAAGTAGGATTCCTAACAAAAATGCATGGTAATTTCCTCTGCATTTCTAGGTGCTTCTTAATTTCTCCTCCCTGAAAGACTATACAAGTCACAACTTCACCATATGTAAAAACTGAAGAGAAATAAGTGTTTTGGAATTTCTTCCATTTGGAAGGACATAACAGGAAGGTAAACGTATACAACGAAGTGCTCTCCAGAGACAACCTGAAGAAAGAACTCCCCACTTTCTCTGCAATCAGGCAGTTCTCAGCCAGAACAACAAGAAACCAAAAGTTTTGCTAAGACCATCATTCATCCAGGAAAAATGAGGAGCCATCAGGCTGATGCGTACTGCTTCTATTGAGGGTTAAGCAGAGCTTCTTCCAGACATGGGGATTTGCAAGAGCTACATGAAAAAAATGCAGCTGCCCCAGCACATAACCAGTGCAGGAATGTCCCTGAGATGTACAAGTGCAGCAGGTTATGAGACCAATTGCCTAATCACGGAGGGGCACCTGGCTCATCAGGCAATGGAAGGCAGGCACAACATACAGCCCCAAAATGTTCTGAGGCAGCACAAGAGTACACCTGACTACAGGGTAAGGATCACTGACAAATTATGTGACAGGTCTCCATGCACTAACAATAGCCTACCAATTTCTTATTTTTCTTGGAATAGCATTCATATGTAAAGGAAAAATATAAAAGTCTTCTTGAAGGCTCATTTACAATTCAGTCTAGAAATGCTGAGTAAACTAACAAAATAGAAAACTAGCAAAATACAAAAAAGCTTACAGCTGCACTGTATTTTTTTAATACATTCTGCTTCCCAACAGACACAACTTTAGTCCCACATAACAGACCTAATTTCAGGGCAGTGAAATTATTTCCAAGAGTTACCTTACCTATCATGATGAACTGAGAGTCTGGTGTGAATGATGCCTCCAGAGTGACAGCCTTACTATTGTTATAACCCTATGGCACAAAACAGGAGAACAGGTACTGGAGAGGTTGTCCACAGTGATCTCACAACCAAAGGGTGCCTGCTTCCAAAACGAACACCAGGATTCAGGCAGGTCACACAGGCAATGTGCTCACCCCAAACGTATGCAAGATGGCTCCTTTAAAGGCATCAATCAGTCGAATGAACGCTCCATTAGTCGATATGAGGATGAGTTTACCATCATTACTGAACTTCAGGCCTGTCCACTCACACGTTCGATCATACTGCATCTTAAACGTAGCAAATGGCCCCTTCAATGAGAAAGCGGGAAATACAATGTAGATTCTATGCATGGTTGCTAACAAGAGTCTGCTCTTAACCTTAGTTTAGGAATAAGTCTAAGATTTTTCAAAACAAAACCTTTGGTCCTAAGATACCAAAGAGAAGTGTCATGACAAAAACATGTTACTGCATGTGTAAGTTTCAAAGAAGTATGAATCCACATTTTTCATAGAAAAGAAGAGCCACAGAAGTGTGCTTTAATACCCAATAGTCCCATACTCTACCACACTCAACAACAGAAATTAATTTAAGGTAGGATGAAGTTTTCAAACAAGGCTGCTAATTGAAGTTAGAGAAAGAGCTTAAGCCAATGTTATTGTCATCTGCCTTTCTGAAAAGCATGGAATGAACTACAGTAAGCGCTTAGCCAGTTCAGCTGCCCACCCAATTAGAGTTTCCTTGGAAATTTCCACCCATCCTGACAACCCTAGCTCCATCTTTGCCAGCAGAATAAGCAGCAAGGGAAAAAAAAAAAACAAACAAATGAAACACCAAAACTCAACAACAAAAAGCCTAAACAGGGATTTGGAACAGGTTAAAGTCAGCAGAGTGAACTTTAACAGTGGTTTGGTGATGGCATGTGCGCCTCAGATTTGTACTCTCTGTGAACCCCCATAGTAAGCCACAGTAAAGAAATCCAGCCTCTGAGAACTGAGTTTAGACTACTTCTCACAAGCTAAAAAGTTTAAGAAGTTAGGTTAGGGTAGCTCACCTTGTCAAAAGAACGAAGATCATAAAGCTTCACCATTTCAGAATTGACTCCAGCAGCAAAAATTAACCCTTCTGGGTCAAAAGAACACACAGGCTTCCCCTGGAGATGCATTAGACCCTAGAAAATATAAATAGTCCAATTTTGTGAAACTGATGCTCATATTTCTACCACCACCCTTGGAGCAGGACAGCAGCCTATGGGCTGGATAACTGAAATACAACTGTAAAGGTTCAGAACTCAGCTTTTCAAAAGCAACTCTGACTACTTCAGGTCATCATACAGAGCTTCCAATTTGCTGCAATGATAAAGTTTACATTAGAACAAATGAAAAACCCATTTGAGCTGTCATCCACTCAAAAAATACCCAGAGAAGGGAGGATGTGCCTGTATTAATGTCCACACCAGCCAGCACCACAAAATACAGCTGCTGCAATAGCTACACACTAACAATTATGGGTGCAAAGGAGGGGAGGAAAAAAGGTATTTTGAAAGCAAGTAGAAAGATCCTCCAGTGAACAGTACTGTTGAGCTTTCCATGTCTGTTTAGTGAAAACTCATACCTTCTGGAAGCCAACAGATGTTACATATTAAAATTGGCAGATTACTATCAATGCTTCTTTTTAATGTTAACTTTTCCTGATACCACATAGTAGAAAAGACCTGAGAAAATTTACTAAAAGCCAACAAGACATACAAATTCCTGTATCCTGACTGGAAGGATTGTGTGTGCTAGCTAAATGCCTTTAAGTATTCTTATTTGTGTGCATGCAGTTAAATCTTTGATTAAATTAACAATACATTTGTTTCTGCATTTCTGAAATACCGTTCTTCTTTAGAGAAGTCTAGAGAGTTTACTACTTCTGTCTTCTTTCCAATTTAGGTCAGTTTCCCAGCTGTCTCTGAAGGCTAGGCAGTCAGCTACCAATACTCAGGACTCTTGCAAGAGGGATGTCTCTGGTTTCCTGAAGGTTTTCTAGGCACTGCAGCTGCCATCTCATGGGCAAGCTGAAAGTTACAAGTAACACTTCCTCAACCTGTTTCCTTAACTGCTGGATGCAGCTTCCAGTAACAAATCCTAGCTTTACCATTCTTGCAACTTTAGGCATTAGCAAAAATCACAGACCTGCTACTGAAATTACAACCCTCTCTCATCAGTAGGAACTCAGAATGAGATTCATCGCAAGGGAAACCTACAAACTGGCATTAAAGGCATGGTCCAGAGAAAAGCAAAATTAAGATATTTTTTTTTTGTCAGAAAAAGCTTGGTTTTAATACAGGTAAAAACCATTTTGTAAGAAATGTAACCTTTTCTTCCTTTTGCATTGACAGTTACATAATCTGGAATAAGTAAATAGGCCCCTCTCATAAGCAAAATGGTCCTAGTGAGATAGAAAATATGAGAGCACAACATTACATGTTTAAATATAGGGACAAAACAGCTCATTGTCAATAAAATGTGGAGATTTTACTCCTAGACTTTAATTTCTACCCCTGCTGCCAGCTCTGCCACTTTTCTCAGTCCACACAAGCTTGCTTCCACTAAAAGAAATACAGTAAGATATTCCAGTAAAATAAATAAATAAAACCAAAAAGGGTTTTGCTTTGCTAGAAAGTTAAATCTGCTCACAAACAGGTTTGATGAACAACAAAGGTCATGCAAGGAGGGGGTAGACCATATGGCTTCTGTGCTACTTGTGATCATCAGCTTCTTCATCAAATTTAATTGTAGCAATTTTAAATACAAACACACTATAAACACTGAGATAAAACACATCTCCCAATGCCCCTTCTGCTGCCATTTCCAACCCAGGAGAGACACTGGCTGAGAGAGAACACTCTCTGCATGGGGTAGCAGCCTGATGGAGAAGCTGATGGATAACACCCAGCTCTTCTCTTATTTCATCAGCTCTGAGTGCTATTTCTTGCTCTTCCCAGCAGAGAGACAGGTGAAAGTAAGTGGTGTTACACAATGGGACACGCATTTCAGAGATTTATGTGATCGAGGCTCCTTCAGCATTCCAGAAGGTGTCAACACAATCAGCAGCACACATTTCTGACAATATTTTTGTTTTATAACAAGCATGGATCCTTTTTTCATCCTCCTAGCCAAAAGTGCAACACACTACACGCACGAATTTGATACCCTACCTGGCAATTAGGAGAACGGAGATCCCAGAGTCGAATAGTTTTATCAAGGGATCCAGAAATAAAAGTATCATCCACTGGAGACATCGAAAGTGCAACGACTCTGCAACACAGAAGGCCACGTGCATCAAAGACACACAAAAGAAGCAAATGGAGCAACACCCACTTCAACAGTTGTGCACAAGCTCTTAACTGCCATGAACAGTTCTACAAAGTGAAAACCAGAGTGAAACAAGCATAACATCACTCAAGTTCATTACAATCATTATTTCAATTTCTCCTGTACTGTGCCCAAACCACATCTTACCTTTTTGTATGCCCCGGGAAATACCGAATGTATTTGTTGTCGTGCAGGGAGAGGTATCGGATTGTATCTGAAAATATAAACCATAAGCTTTATTATACCATGAACCCACCATCATCTAAAATGGTCACACAGTAAACTTGCTCCTCACAGCAACAGCAATTTTGCCACAGTAGGTTTTCTCATTCAATTTCAAACCAGACTTTGAAACAGAATCAAGTTAGAAACAGACATGTTAGAAACAAAACAACTTGGTTTCCAAGGCAGACCCGGAAAATCAGGCACCAGGAAAAGATACTTCCCACACTCTAAAGTGATATTACAGCTTAAGGGCAAACTGTCATGTGATTTATGTAAGTTAATGTCAAAGATGCTAAAATTTAAGTACCAGTAGGTTTTATTCCATGATTCTCACAAAATGGAGAGTATCAAATTTACAAAGTTGATACTACCACTTTTTTTTTTTTTGCTATACAGCATGAATCTTCCTGCCTTATCAGTGTATTCATCCAAAAAGTAAAGCTCCAACTGCACAGGAAAAGTGCAAATTCTTGCATTTAGCCAAAAACATGGTAAAAACAGGAACTTCAAAGACAAGACTATTAAAAAGTAGCAAATCTCTCTTTCTGTTTTCAATCTGACAATCAACAGCTTCTCACATTCTCCACACTTAGAACAACTAAGCTTTAAGAAGAGGACAGAAGAGTAATCTAAAGCTTAGTCCACTTAAAGCAATCTTAAAAATATATTGAATAAATCAGAGCAGCACCACATCATATTTGAAGTGGTAATTTTATTCTGAGTACAGGTGAACATACCAAGAGTAGTCCAGAATTCTGGGAGATACTTTCTCCCAAGATTAACAGAGATCTTTGTAAGAGGAAACATTTACCAAAGCACAGAAGCCACTTTTTATTCTTTATGCACAGATCCATCTGAGTGATGAAACATGAAGAGCACAAATTAAATCTCTGCTATCAGAAAGCAGCATCAGCAGAATCCCTTCTCACACTTGTTAGAGGACACAAAGTTATTGCTGGATGGAAGAGATTGGTATTATGCACCTGCACCATATAACACCAACAGGCTCCATATTGCTGTAACACCAAGTCCTGATGAAGCTTCAGAAATTAACCGAGTCAAAATGTCCTTTTCCCTCAGAAGAACAAAAGCCAAAAGGATGCAACATGTGCAGAGCATTTTAACACTCATAAGGGCTACTGTGTATAAAACTTTTTGAAAGGTTCACTCAGCAAAATTCAGTTTCTGTGAAAAAATTATCAAATTACCATTTTTGCCTTTGGTTTCACATCAAGCTGAGACGAGAGTTCTAGACCACCCTCCAGTATCTGACAAGAAAGCTAAAGCTGCCTGATCCAGCTGGAAACATGCTGCTGGTGACACACCACACTGAAAGGCTCTAAGTGACCCAAGGTGACTATCGAAACATAAATTCCCAACACCACTGTCACACCCCATCATGGCTAGAACTAATATGCTTCAAGGATGTTGTGAAAACACATCTAGTTTTTCCTGCAAGAACTGTCATTACCTGATTTCCGAAGTATCCATGCAGAATTTCATCTTCCTTTGCTACAGACAAAGCAGCAGGGAACTGTAATCCTTTGTGGTGCTTTTTGTTGGCAGCGCTCTGTCCCAGGCAAGGCAGTGGCCTGTACAGTTATCTCCTGTACCGGGTGGTATCATAGACCCTCAAACTGTACAAACTACTACCTCAGCCTGGAATCAGGCAGGAGGAACTAGCTTCAAAGGTCTTGAAGAAATCTTCTGAAGTGAATTGGTAGTAACTCAACATCTGAAATGCTTGGGAGCAGC
Source organism: Pedionomus torquatus (assembly GCA_013398155.1). Lineage (NCBI taxonomy): Eukaryota > Metazoa > Chordata > Aves > Charadriiformes > Pedionomidae > Pedionomus > Pedionomus torquatus. The sequence continues at coordinate 6,801 of VZRU01010912.1, read as the reverse complement.
ATTCCTATAATACATTCCAGCACTCCTGTAACATATTCCTAAATTTATTTTACCTCACCATAACTGTGCAACAGCTTAAATACCATACACCTTGTCCAAGATCGCATGCATTAGGGACTATGAAGTATGTGTACTCCTACAGAGCATACTGCTAGTTTTATTAGACTAACAGTTTGTAACAGTAACAAATACTTCCATATTCCATTTTTAACTTCTCTTCTAAACAAGTGTTTATCATAGTGCTACCTCACAGGATCAAGACTCTGAAGTTTAGTTTCTCAAAAGCTTACCAGTGCTTATAAGCAAAACCTCACGACTCAAAATGGCATTAAAAATGTTTCATTAAATTGTTAATTAACTGTAAAATAACAGCCAAGTCAGAAATGTGAAACAACAAAGCAATAACTTAAAAAAAAAAGCAGGCTATAAAACAGACTAAAAAGGCACTTGCTTCCCCTCACACTTTTAATCCTTTTACTGCATTAAATCCAATTCTGTTGGACAAGTCCTTGTTCCTCTAATTTCAGCTTGTTCTAATTTAACCTGACTTCCAAACTTGTAACTTCCACTTGCTCAAAAGTCATATTTCTTAAGTAACCTAGCACACACCACAAGGCACCAATACCTCTACCATCAAGCTTCATCTCTACAAATGAAAAAAAAAACAAAGAACACAACAAAAAAACACCCCACCATTCCAGAAATAGATTGAGTTTACAATTTCAATGTTAAAACCCATTTATGAAGTGCTGTGCTAAGAAACTTGTTCACCAAAAAACTCTGAGACGCTGACCACAACAAACAAAATTGGGACAAAATTTGAAACGAACACTAGGAGTTTCTTTGGAATTATTGCCCAATAGAAGAATCAGTGTTCCTACCTGTGCCAGTTCTTAAACCTGATTTTTAAACTAAACACAAATACATTAGTTGACAGATGTCACGAAGCTCTAGAAGCCCTTTGATGTCATTGATTTACAGAGTGTAGCTATCACAGTCACTGACTGTGGAGAAATGGCATGAAAATGGGTTTTTGTCCATTACATGAAAAACACAGACTAACAGAATAAAGCTAATCTCAGAAGAGCTCTGTGAGCTTCCCCCAGGCTTGGCTAGTGATCTGCTGAGTTACCTGAATTTCCTGCCTTTGCTGCATACAGTGAATGGAAAAACAATCCCTTCCTTTACAGTTGACTTGTATGTGTACCAGACAGATACAGCAGACCACATATTCCTCCTCCTACCCCATTTCACCCATAAGAAATTAAGACACAGAGGCTAACTGGTGGCACTGGTATCAAACAGCAAAGTGAACAGCAGACTCAAGAACTGAAATTTTTATCACACTCACAGTGTTTAATCCCTTAGTTATTGCAGCAAGGAAAAAAAAAATCACATCAGCATGCTCAAAGGAGTATCACCAATTTGTGCATTAGAATTGAACCTTAATTCCTCTGTCTCTGACAGCACATTTATCACGGAAAAGCGGCTATAGTTTTTTCCCAGCTCTTTAGAGCTATTTATTCAGGCATGTAGTTTTAAGCGTTAAGGAGATTAAATATGCTCAACTCCAGTGGATTGCTTACCATCTATTTTGTTGGAGCTGTACACGACAGTGTTGGCAGCGTGTGTGTACCTGATGAGGTCCACTCCATACTTCTTACTGTAGAGTGTTCTCTTTGGCCTGTCAGAAGGAAAGAAATAATTGCACCCACTGCAACAAGAAACTCAAACCAAAATTCACCACATTAACAAGGCCTGTTTTCATTGAGATATTACAAGATTGTTTCAAATAGCCAGATGTTTTTATAGAAAGAAAGAAAGAAAAGCTTTTCTATTTGCTTTTCAAACAAACACCTTTGCTGCTTTCTTCAAGACCAACCCTAGGCTTGAGGAGTTTCCTGCAACACCTGCAAAATGCACTCCAAACTCCCCCCAAAATGTTTTTTTCCCCAGGATGTCTACTGTAAAAAGAATAAGAGGAGCTCACATAACAAGCCCTTAATGTCTATGCCTCATCATTCCCTGGCCCATCCAAATCTCTAATTCATCTGGCTGCTTATTTTAGATGAGAATAATTTGTCTTTTTGTTCTATGTTACTTCAAAACTTAGAACAGGGTGTCTCATTCAGAATAGAGCTTCTCACTATTAACATGAACACCTATATATACACCTGTAGTCTATACACGCAATTGTAACACAGGGACTTCCAAATTACTGGAGAATTATACTCATCCGATTAATTAAAGCATGAAACTCAAATGTAACAGAATTTAACAGAATTCTGCAACAGAATTAAAGACATTCTAGTGAGACTGAAGACAACATATAGCACTGGATTGTTAGGGGTCTGGTAAGCAAGTGATGTACTGCAGCACAAAAAAAAATAAACTGCAAAGCTGACTTAGAAGTAGCTGGTAAATAGGTAGATCTTGCAGCAAAAGCACCTGTTTAAGCAGTGCAAGGTCTCCACCACTCTCCTTCCCCTTTCTTACTCAACTGAGGTAGCACTGAGGTTTCAAAACCAGGCAGTCAACCAACAGGGGTACCAATCAACACCAGAAATATTACAGCCTCTTCCGGGACTTATTTTTAAACCAGAAATTCGCAACTCCAGTAATTACACAGGCCCACAAAATATTTTACCAACACAAACCAAAGACAATAGCGTGGGAATGGACACAAACAGCAGGAGCAATTCAAACCAATGCTGCTGCCAAAAGAAAAGTTCATCAGACAAGTTATTTCTAAAATGCTTGACTCCTTGTTTTCATTAGCCTTGAATTGACACACCCCCAATAAGAGCATGAGTTGCAGACTTCTCATGTGAGAACAGAAATAGAAATTCATTCTTAAAGATTAATTGTCAAACAGCAGAAGCTGTAGGGCTTTGACTTCAGATGAACTTGCCAGGGACACGCTTCCATTAACTGAAAGCCAATACAGCAAGTGTATATAAAACCCATATACCACCTGTACCACAAACCAAATCTCAACAGATCCTTCCTCAGTTCCTCCAGCAGATCTTTTTAATCAATATTCAGGTGCAAGCATATTATAACCCTGGAACACCACATCAAATGTGAATTTGGACACTGAAATTCTGTAACATTATACATATACTTCCCCATACTGGTCTCTTTGATTACCATAGCTACGGTGTTAATCAAACTGGAAAAAAAAAAATCACACAAGAAAACTAACAAAAAACAACAAAATCCCCCCAACAACCTCAAAACATACTAAGACTCTCATGCCTAGTTTGCCACTTCCTTATCTATTAGAAGTTTAAAGCTTAGAAGCTCTATGCAGAAGAAATTAATATACACAAAGACTGACAGACGGACAAAAGTACATTTACCGAAAAGGAAGAAAGAAAATACTTCTATGTTTTAAGAAAGATAAAGTTTTCACATAAGCTGATATAAGCAGGAGTGTGTCACTTCATACAAGACCAACTGCATGTTCCCAATGAAATATTTAAAAATACAAACAAGAGAACTAAGTTTCACGTATTTTTTTAAGAAAGACAAAATCACTGAACGTTGATCTAACTCACTTGCCAATCAAGCAATATCATTAAAGATCAACGCTTTATGATATCACAGTCATATCTGCTATAAAAATGAAACAAAACACAGGCAAAGTTTGTAATAGTATCTGTGCCTTGGTTTGAATCACTACTGTGAGTAAAACCATGATCCAAACCCAGGCTTACCGATTTGTCTAGTAAACACTAGAACTAAGCAGGAGTCCACATCCACCACTTCTTTATTTGTATAAATAATACCCAACTGAGATATTCTAGAATATAAGCTAAACCTTTCCTAGACTACCATTCCATCGTACCAGGGTTACAAATTCGCAGCCAGAAGCCTGCTGCTCCCATCCTCAAGGACTGCTGTACATCCCATCACACAACCATGTTCTAGAAGCTTTCAGAGTTCATTCTTAGGCAGCAACAGACTTTATACTTTTGAGCCAGCCTACTGTGCAGGTATTTGGTGACAAAGAAAGGGTTAAAGAAACAATAATATCAATGCAGTTGTTCACACATTTTGAAAGAGAAGTGGAATCTCACGTCCAAAATTATTTTACGCTCAAGAAGCATCAGGACACATTTTTCAATCTTCTTGCCTAAGCTCAGGACATAGATGATAAGGGAATCTGTGTTTCAAGATAATCTTTTCCTGCGAGCTCTTGGCTACACAGCGCTGTTTAAACCCTCCTGACACTTTCAGAAACTAAAGTTCATCAAGACGGGGCTTCATCATACTGGTAATGACCCATAACTGTATGGTTTATTTTGCTATGCAAACCAAAGCAAACTAGATAAGGGTATACATAAAGCATAACTACAGTTGTATTTTAATATTACTAGCAGTACTGCTCATTAACAGGGGGAAAAAATCCCAGATGTGCCACTTACACATAGGGTAAACTTCAAAGGTTCTGGCACTTTGATGAAACAGTGTATCTTATCCTGAAATGCAGCAAGCAGGAAGTCTCCTCCTTACCCTTATATTCACTAGCAATGACATATACAAGAAAGTGAGTGTTCCAGGCCCCTGAAACAGGGGTTTAAGAAACAGAATAAAACATATGCCTGAATGTAGCCATGGTGCCACATTCCACCACGTCACAATGATCGTTCACAAATTTGAGATTTCATCTCCACTTGAGTTTTTACTGACAAAGTAATTCACAGCAAAAAATTCCTAGGAGAGAGAAAAAGTACATCCTGCATCCCTAGATCTCTCTAAAAAAACACATACTTTGAAGTCAATTGATGAGACTTTCAAATTAATTTTACAACCACTAGAGAAATGTATCCTGAAACAGGGTGTACCTTGGCTAAACTACTCTCATTGCCCTGTAGCTCTGTAGCAGACAACAATCAATCTACATTCAATTTATTAAAGCAAATCCTCCAACTGTAAAACTTACATCAGGACTAGATGGAGACAGGTACGAAAAGACTAAATGTGTCCCAACCCATCAAACTATTCTTTGCAAGTTTGAAAGGGAAGGAGCAATCAATATCACCTGCATTAACATCACTCAGACCTTGTACGATTGTATATAATCAGGACCTGGAATACAATCCACAGCAGACACTATATATATAAAGTTACCTGTTCTTACATAAATAAAAATTGTTTCAGACAAGACTTCACTCTATCAGACAGGGAACATCAACAACTTTAACATGTAAAGGAAACAAACTAAACAGAAACGCAAACAACATAAAAAGTGGACTACAAAATTAAGAGAACACGCAGGATGTAATCTTTCAAATACAACAACTAAAATGTCTCTGCTTGAAAAAGCAGGATTAGAAAGACCTGGTTTGCCAGAAAATATACACAACATTGACACATCAATCTCCTGGTACTCCCAATACATTTCTTTTTCATTTCTGCATCATCCTGTCCATTTTATTCTCTCTCCCAAAATACACATGACCATTGTGTATGGTACACAAGAGCACCATATCCCAAGTGTTGTGCAAATTCCTAGGGTTTCATCCTTAAGACAGGACAAGCACTGTGTGATCAACGAAAGAAGATAAACTGGAGAACCCTTCAGTGAAAAATACACCCCCCCAATCCACTCCCCTTAAGTAACAGAAATCAATAAACACCTTGACTGACTAGATATAAATTAAGACAATGCTTGAAGACACATGTAAATCCCACATGTATTTAAACTGTGCTATGCAAATAAACATGCAACTACAAAAAGGTATGTAAAGCACCTTAACCTGCAACATTCCCAGGCACCGAGGAGGTAGGTTTTAAGCAAAACACCACACAAGTTTTTGAAGTTATAGTAAACGCATGCCACACCATCATCGCTTTTTGCTTTAAAACGTTTATCTAGGAAGTTACACTCAAATTAGGTTGTTTAAAATTACAGACCTGCAACTGCTCAGAGCAATTACCTCTATTTTAATTAGCACAACTTAAGGCCAGAGAAGGCTGAGAAATCAGTTTGTACACCTTTATCAATCCCAAGGCCTGGAAACGTGACCAGACTCAACCCCTTAAGCTTTAGCTCTCGCAGCACTGAACTATCTTGCACTTAGGAAATTACTATGGCTGGCTCCAGTCTAACAGAGATAACAAGTAGAGCCACCCGTAGTGCAGACAACCACGCTGCTCCCATTTCTGTACCCCACTTTAGCTGTTTAGAATCCCGCACCCTACAGGTCAGACACGGCTGCAGCTCCACTTATAAGTCTACATAAAAAAAAAAAAAAAAAAAAAAAAAAAAAAGGAAAGGAACGCCAAAGCTTACTAGCCAGGCCTCCCACCTCCTCGGCGCACTCTCAACAGGCAGCCGCCAAACCGGCGCCCCTCACAGCTCGCCCGCTCTACCTCAGAAGTGCCCCCAGGCCTACCGAAAGCAGGCACCCCCCCAGGAGCAGGCCAGGCCGAGTCTCCGCCACTCACTTGCCCTCCTGGCAGTCATAGAGAACGATGGAGTCGTCGTCGCTGCTCGAGATGACGGTCTCGCCGTTAGGGCTGAAGTCGAAGCAGTTGATCTTGTCAGAGTTTTCGCGGAAGACCTTGGCCACGCGGAAGCTCCGCAGCAGATCG
>VZRU01010911.1:93442-126044 GCA_013398155.1 Pedionomus torquatus | reverse complement strand
GCTTCTTTTGATGCAGCCCAGGATATTGTTGGCTTTCTGGGCTGCCAGTGCACACTGCCAGCTCATATTGAGCTTCTCATCCCTGAGCACTCCCAAGTCCTTCTCCTCAGGGCTGCTCTCCAGTCATTCTCTGCCCAACCTGTATTTGTGCCTGGGATTGCCATGTCCCAGGTGCAGGACGTTGCACTTGGCTTGGTTGAACTTCATGCCATTTGCATTAGCCCACCTCTCACACCTGTCCAGGTCCCTGTGGATGGCATCCCTTCCCTCCAGTGTGTCGACTGCGCCACCAAGCTTGGTGTTGTCAGCAAACTTGCTACCTGTACTATCTGTACATTTTCCTCCCTCTTCATCCCAGCAGTTTCCCTGTTTATTGTGCTCTCTAAATAGACCTTGCAGCAACCTGCCCATTTAGAAATACTCATGCAGGGAGCTCTCTACTTTTCACTGTGTCCCAGCATGTGGACCAAAAGCCACCAAATGAAGAAATGTGACCTTGAAAGTAGCCAGCAGCACAGGAGAGTGAAGGAGCTCCCTTCTCTGTTTGGTACCTTTGCAATACAGAAAGATAGATCCAGTGCTGTAAGGTCATGTATAAACAATAAAGGACACCTAGAAGAGTGAAATCCTTTTGGATATGGGCTTTATCATATAATTTCTTCATACTGTCAGGGGATTATTCTTCTAGCAGATAGCTGTAGCTGTGACCACTGAATATTTTAAGTGCATCAATTTCTCCTAAGACTTCTGCTTTCCTCCCCAGAGAACAACAAGCAGAAGAATCTAAACCAGCTATTTGAAATGTAGTTTTGCCAATAGCAGATGGCTTTGAGGAGTGGGACTGAGTAACGAGTTTGCCTGAAACTGTGGATAACAGTTTTAGACAGACTCACAAATAGGCACTTCAAAAAAGCCATGAATTACATACTATGTTTTAATTCAGATCAGGAAAACCAACAGGAAGCAATTAAAAGTAATTGAAATTATAGATCAGATAGCTGAGCAAGATATGTTTCAGGAAATCACCTTCTAGAAAGGAAAATCCATTCCTCTCATCTAACAGATTTCTTTGAGAATAGCAATAATGTAGTTGCTATAGATATGATTTACGTGGGCTTTAAAAAAGCCTTTGACAAAATACCTTACAAGAGACTGAGAAAATCAAATGGTAAAGATTGAAGGGTTAAAATACTACCAGGAATCAGAAACCAGTTAACAGACAAAAAAAAAGATGAAAGAAAAAAAAGCAGAAAAAAGAGACACTAATGGTCACTTTTCATCATGACAGTTTTGCGATGGGATTCTTCATGTTTCTGTACTGGGATAACACTGTGTTCTCTTTGTTAGTGTTCCCACCCTGGGAAACAGGGTGGGAAAAATTTTGCAGACAGCACAATTATTTAAGTTAGTCATCACTAGAGAAGGATAAGAATGTCCAAAGGGACTTTACAAAACTAAAAGAATAGGCAGCAGGGCTACTTACATATGAAGTTGACAAATGCAAGATAATGCAGATAGGAAGGAGTAATTAGAAGTAATCAGACTAAATTAATTATAAACATCTGGGCACCTCAGCAAACACCACAATGTGGAACTCCACACAATAGGGCCATTGAGAAAGCCAGCAACATTTTAACATCTCTGAGGGCCTCTCCTAGAAGACATGGGTGGGTAGGGGCAAACTAACAAACTGCCACCTTATGCCTGCCCACAAAGTCCAGTTAGTTTTCATAGCTTCAGGATGGGAGAAGGCTGTCTTCCTCCCCCTCCTCCACAAACACCTCCCAAGTCTTCACTCATTAGGGGAAGCTTTTTCCAGAATCTAATATAATTTGTAATGTAACACCTAAAAAAGGTCTTAGGAGCCGTACAGGATTCCAACAAGTGTAATTAATGTCAAGTTGACTACAAAGTGGTGTTGCCCTCCCACTGCTCTCTCCACCTGCCGCCCGTCTGGTGTTGCCCCCCTGCTGCTTTATCCACCTGCTGGCTGTCTGGGATTGCTCTTCAGCTGCTGTCCCCACCTGCTCATTCCCATCCTCCCGGGCCACCCTGCTCCCTTTGTGCCCCAAACAGCCCCTAGTGGGGCTGATAAAGCAGCACGACCACACAGAGGAGGATGGGAGAGTTGTCAGTGGCTGGAGGGAGGCAGAGGGGTTGCAGGTGGTGGAAGGAGACATCCATCCGGCAGCACCAGCAAGGTCATTCAGGCAATGGGAGATCTGAGACAGCTGAGACTGCTTCAGTGGCTCTGTCTCCTGTGCTAAAGGCTGGTTCAGCCTTACTGTTCAATCACATTTCTTGTATCCCAGTTGTTCACTGGAAGAGGAAAGAAAGGCCCTTGCCCTAGGCAGACCTGCTGATGAGGATTTCAGATATCTAGGCATCAACATTGTACCTGGATTCTACTAAAGAAGTCAGAAAACCCGAAGTATGCTTAAAAAACAATGTTAGTGCTTCAGTAGATTACTTTATAATGGTCTGCTTCCATTATGGATCAAAGTGATCTGCTATGCTACATGGTTCATTTCTCTGACATCAAGAGAAGGGAAGGATGATATCCCTTTCTCTTTCACATTTCAAGTTCTGCATTGTATCAGTGGAGAGCACAGTATCAAGTCACAGAATGACCTGAACACACACACAAATAAGTCACATCAATAATAAGAGGTAAGGGGTTTCTACTAAGCTTGCTCTCTATTTATACACAGACACAAACATGCTGTATTTCATCATAATGGGAGCTTACTATTTTTATTTTAAAATATATTTTCTCCAGAAATTACATCCACATGCTGATAATAGTTTGATTTAACTTCCTTGACCAGAATATGAGCATACTGAAGTCCCTTGGAATAACCATTGATAACCATGATTGGTACCCTAATATAAACACAGCATCAGAGTCAGTGTGAGTAAAAATAAAATATAAATCTTTTGCTTTCAATGAACATCTGTCCTCAAGGGGGCAAGATCTCATGATTGCTGTCACTCTTGCTGGAAATAAATATAACCACAACATCCATTTCTACCTGCTATGTGCTTTCACATATGTTTTTTGTCGCCTTATAACCTGAATATGCAATATTTTCAGCATGCTGGTAGTATTTGCATTCATTTGACCTGAAGCTCAGCTGGGAATAAACTCTTCAGTTAAAACAAAAATCCCAGATGGACATGAAAAGTACTTTCTGGATAAAGCACTTTCTGTCAGTCAGTACAAACAACAGGATTTAGGAGAGTATTTCTCTGCATCCCTAGATACTTTAAACCGTTGGAATCACAACAGCTAAGAGTAAACAGCAAAAAATCTCAGATGGTGATCTTCTGGATGTACAGCCCTTGTAATCTCCAGCATACCCTATCTATCCTAGGCCTAAGGCTACTAGCCAAAGCCACATTACTTAGCTGTGCTTCTCCATCTGTATTTCAGAATCTGTGCTCATTTGTGGTTTACTTCCGGATGACACCTACAGAAAACCTTCTGATTACGTCTAATTGAGGCACAGAAAACAGGAACAAATTAACTTACTAGTTTGCCATCCAAGCTGGTTCTTCTTAACCACACTTCCCTTTTACATTTTTTGTCTTTGCCATCCATCTTAGTTGGTATGTGGGAAAAGCACTTGGGACTCTTGTTTGAAAATAACACCTGAAACACAAAGGAATTTAAAAAAAACCAGAACAGAAATAGAGAGTGGTTTAGGATCAAAGATGGATGAATATCCATTCTGTTCACAGTAGGGAAACTGGAAGCTCAGTCACAGACGGACTGTTAACTGTCAACAGCATTTTTAATATTGTGCCCAAGAAGTCTTAAAAAAGGTCCAAATAAAAGTGGATGTTCCCAGAGATAATGACTTATGACTTATGATAATGACTTATAAACATAATTATGACTAATTATGTTGTTTAAAATGTTTTGATGTCAGAGAGTATAAGTATCAATGGCCCATCAGAGTGTATAAATCAAACATAACTTACTTTTTAGACACTCTTACAAAACAGAACTTTTTCTGCAGTGTTATGAAGCATTTTGTTCCCAGATACTAATATTAAACATGGCCCCTTGCTAAGAAGGAGGAAAAGCTCTGGGAAATGATCCCTATTTTTTTCTTTTCCTGAATGCCTGGTACAAATAGATACAGGCCTCCTGAATAATTTTTCTCAAGGTGTAATGGAGAGCAAGACCAGTAGATATTTAAAGTAAAATATTACAGCCAAAATGTTACAGTTTGAGGAGCTCTCTGTAAGGCTAAGGCATGGACGACAGTTTGTACTACATTACCTAACTTTTAAAGAAAGTCTAGAAAGAGCCATATTCATTTTAAGAAAAGCAGACATCCTTCTAGCTATCAGTCCTTTTCCTCCTTTAGTGCTTGTAAGGAAGGAACCTCCTGGAACTGGACACTGGTGTATCACTGGGAGAAAGGCAAAGTTCCTGGGCAGGAAAACACTCTCCCTCGTGCTCTTCTCTAAGCGCTCCATCTTCCTGGCTGCCACAGCTCACTGCTTAGCTGCTTCCTTCCAAATGTGACATGGTCTCATCCGGTGTCAAGGACACGCAAGATAAACCCAGCCGTGCCAAAGAATATGTTTGCTGTACGTATCACACATCCTGCTCCACAGCAGCTCCATGAACCATGCTGGTGCTCCTGTTCATGTACAGAGTAGATTTTCTGGTTAGCACTTAGACAGGGGAAGGTCATGCACCCTGGTGCTGTCAGGTTAGTGGTTACAAAACAGTAATGCTTTTTAATATACGTCAAACTATAGCCTTTTTTTCCAAATCAGGAAGGTGCAGAACTGATGTTTTTGACATAAATGCTTGGGATCCAAAGCCTGCAGCAAAACACACAGTTTCTACAGTTTTCTACTGTCCTACTTTGCTAAATGACCTACTGAACTGAAGGGAGCTTTGTCCTAATCCACCAATAGCAGCTGGCCCCCTTTCCCCACCTCCAACTGTTCAGTCATTTTGCCGACTTGAAGTTATGGGAGGAAAATAAAATGTCAATAAATGAAGGTCTTGGCATTCATTCAGTGTGTTATTTGCTAGCAGCACTAAAAGAGGAAAAATGGAACTAGGCTAGGCAGTCTAGAGGGAAACTGTGGAAATGACTTGTAACTAAGAGGATGTGACCCTCTGCATAATTCATAATCATTAGTCTAAGTGACACTTCTGCAGTATGTGCAGTAGTGCTCTCCAGTACGACAGGTCTGAGCCCAAATGGCCCGCTCAGCAGCAGTCCGTTTGTGATCAGATTTCCCTGAAAGACAACTCTTCTCAAAGCTACATTGGCTCTGTATGTGTGTATGCGTGCTTTTTTTTTTTTTTCCCAAGTAAAGATGCTAGCTCAGCTTCATCATGTGTGCAATTTAAGGGTTGCTCAACTGATTCTTTAAAACTGCATAAAGGCAATTCTGCTGTGCCTTGGAGACAGCATTGCTGTAATGTTCTGTGCATACATCTGCATGATTTCTCAAAGCTAATTCAAATTTAATGCATTGGTAATTCCTTTTCTCTAGAAGTCACCCAGCAGTAATCTGAAGGTTACAGAATGATCTTCCAGATCAAATAACCCTTCTAAAATAGTATAAACCAGGAGGCAAGATTATAATGGGTGGAATTAGACTTTCAATGAGTCACTCCACCCTATTTGCAACCCTAAATATAGCAATCTGGTGTCAAAAGTATTTTTAGAAAGTGCAGTCAAAAAAAAAAAAAAAAAGATACTGTGTTTAAATCAGCTAGAAGACAGTTTACAGCACTGTATTGTCAGGGGGTCATTATAATAGAGGCTTGAATCAGTGGGAACTTTAAGAAGCAGGGCCATTTATGTGTTTGGATGTGCACAGGATTAAGGCATTTCATTATTTATGTAATTTAAACAAAATATGAAGACTATCAAAACTGTTTATTGAAAATGTAAATTATTCAGAGTTAAATTCTGATGTAAATTGAGCCTAACCAAATGAACAAAAAAAATTATATTCCTCTTGGGATTTAGACATCACAGTACTAATGGGCCATTAGTTTTCACTTCATCCAGGCAGGCAGTTACTGTAAAATGTTACCATGTTGGACTGCACTGAAGCAGCAAGTTAAATGGGCTTACTTGACAGTGGCCAGTTCCAAAGAGTACAAATCTTGTTCCATTTTGGACAGCCACATTGCAGTTTAGTTCTACTCAGCCTCATATTTGACCACAACAAGAAGCAAGTGTAACGATATAATTAGATTCCCTGAACCGTTCGACTGTTTCCTACTCTGTAGCTGGATCAGTACAAACATGTTGCACCCGCCCCTGTGGCTTAGTTATAAGGTAGAGCTAACAAGCTGGAAATAAACACCAAACCCAAGCAGTCACGAAGTATCAAAGACACAAAACCTAGTTATTTTTAATTTGGGCTCCCTTCTCTGTTTTATTTTAAGCAATATTTATTTGCAGTTAAGTACAGAAGGTATTTCACAATGCCCTCATGAACTCTTACTATATACACTGAAGATCAGTGTAGCCCAGATTCTTCACTGACTCCCATGTATCTTTACAACAGATAGAAGCTGAATGTTTCTACTGTCTCTGCTGTTTGGTTATTGCCACCTACACAAGCCAACCTGTGGCTTATGTAGAAAAAACACTTTGGTCTTCTTGGATTGCTGTGAGGAATATTTAAGAGGTCAGTGTCTTTCATTGAAAATAATGTTTTGCAGTCTATACCAAATGGACCTGGCTTCAAGGGATGCTAATTCTAGCTGGCTTCTTCTGGATTAACACTATTTGTGGAAATAGAAAGGACTTTTTCATCTGGAAGAATTAAAGAAGAGATGGAGAAACCAATGTCCAGCATTGTTGTGGGGTGTCCTGTAAGTTTCTCAAAAGTATATTTCACTGTAGTCTCTGTCTCCACACCTCAGCATAAACATGCATATGGTCATGTTAAAATGCATTTACGCTAATTGAGAATGTTATGACTAAAAATCCCTCCTATTCAGCTGCTGGAAGAAACAGTTTCCAGGGAGTGGCCTTTTTCTGGCAGTGTTGATAATGGGTATCAGAAAAAAACACCACATCTATTTCCACATTCTAATAATAATAATAACAACAACAACAACAACAATAATAATAATATAATAAATAAATAAAGGTTTCCTGTAAGCTGTACTCAATCCTGCTTGGAAAAGAAAAAGCTTCTCCCTGAGTTTTAGATAGCCTATTAAGAAAGACGTATAAAAGGTATGAAACTAACATTCTTTCCTCCCTTTTGAAAGTCACTTTTACAAATGGACGTAATTTGCATGACAAACGTTTGATATTAATTATTTGCCAAGCTCCAAATTGTGTGTGGTTTTTTTTAAAAAAAGATATTTTATTGTATGAATTTTGAATGTCAACAATGACTTATTACCTTGAACAAGTTTAAAAGGAAAGCTAATATAATTTCTTATAGCAAAACCCCTATGACAGATGCTTCATAGAGTCAATTACACTGCTGTGTGCTCTCAAGCAGACTTATTTTTCATAGTCAGAGTGAATGAGGAGCAAGGTGAACAAACATCTCTGTGGTGATCGAGGACTGACTTTCTTTGGTTTGCAGCACTTGGAATAAAGGAATCTTGCCTAATGAACTGAAACCATTTATCACTCAGCAATGGAGGGCAAGCATTGCTGCCCTGTCACCCTCAGAAAAGTTAACACAGAAAATATGACCTGCAGTGTCCACCAGGACTGTTTGAACTCCACCAAAACAACAAAACAATGGAAAAAAAAAATCAATCTTCTGAGATAAAAAAGTCCACTTTAAAATACAAACAGTTTCATTTTATTCTGAATCCCGATCTGTACCCTTTGACACACCCCTGTGTGAAAGGAAGTTTCAAATTAAAAACATTGCAGTCTGGTTTCTAAGCAGAGCTCTGTAATGTCTGAGATCAGCAGATGCAAAACAAGAAGTGCAAGGTCTTTCCATAAAGAAAAAAACCCAACAAACCTCTCCTACTAGAGTTCTAAAGAAAAAATAAACTACTATTCCCAAAATATAAGTGCTAGAATAGCAAGTTAAGTTTTAACACCATGAGCTACAGTTTACATATTGGTGACTATTTATCAGATGTAACAATCATGCTGGTGTAAATATGGTAAAATACAGTGTTCGGAAAAATATTTTTAGATGGTGTATGGAGACAGTAAGGTTCTGTACAAAAAGGATCCATGGATATTAAAGAATCAGTCCCTTCTCTGATATTTGGTTTTGCTAGCTGCAAATTTTTGTGTTAAATATTATGGCTTGCTTAGTAATACTAACTGCTTATGTCTACAGGATTTCCATTGCCAGGGATTTCTAGTCTGATCCATGCTGTCCTGGTAAGATATACTATTATATGATTAGCGTCCTGGTGATCCACTTAATTAATTAAAAATACTAATATTTTTAAGAACAAATCCAGGCTACTAAGAGCTGTATGTGTTCTTAGTATTCTACCATCTGTTAATGAAACTATATTTTGACTCATCTGTTCTTTGGATAATTGATATCTCTTTGGATTTGCTCTTAAAAAAAGGATAGAATATAGTACTATCATCTAACCAGAAACAGAAGGAAGAAAAGAAACAAAGTTAGGTGTGTGGAAGTTTAAATACGTGCTTGATTTACTGTTTAGAGGACAGAGGTGATAACATGGTGTGAAGTTTTTTAGATTTGGAAGAGTTACCCTGCAGGACAAGCTAGGCATATCTTGTACAAATCATAAATAAAATACCTATTTTATCTTCTATCACTCCATGCCATTGCATGCATTCATTGCAATTACAGAAGCAGAATTTTGGAAATATATTATGACATTAATAAAATTGTTTCTGGTATCATTTCCAGTTCTCAGCTTTAGAGCCAGAGTCCAGTAACAACAGGATGTCTCCCTAAGAAACAAATACAGAAGGGAAAAAACTGTAAGTAATGACTTTCCAAATTCACCAATATCAACTCAAATGCATTTTAAACATTATTGAACAATGCATTTAAAAATACTCCCTAACTATGCAATATCTAGAACAATGGCAGCCTGGCTTGTTACTGGGAAAGAACATGTGCTTTTATCTTTGACTGATCATGCGATACTAGACTAATTCTTCACTGGTCCTGGAATGAATCTTATACCATCTGTGTATACCAGGTTTGTGTAGTTTCCTTGGGAAATTCCATATTTGCAACCAGAGAAGTAGAGACATGCTTTACTATGAAATGTAATTAATCCTGTGTGTTAGATGGTGCAGGAAACCTGGGGTTCAGAGCTGAGATGGTGCATATGTGAAAGGGAGCTCTTTCCCAGATGACACACAGAGAGTGCTGATGAATCCTCCACAACTGAAAAAAAGCACGTCTTGCTTTCTTTCCCTGGGCTTGACCCAGCATCTACTGCTGCTGCATAGTAACAGTGGCTTACTGAAATGTGACCCGTCTGGGGTATCTAACCCGCTTCTCCTATATCTGGCACAGCGTTGTGAATTAAAATCAGGTTGAAAACTGCTTTCTCTCAGGTGGGTACCCCATAAGAATTAGAAAATAAGGAGTTTGGAATTGGCTTTGGGTCTATCACTCATTTTAAACACATTTTTGCTAATGGTTTTCTTCTCAGAATGCATATTAAAAAAAAAAAACCAGGCTCTAATCTCATCATGGACCCAGAGCCTCTAATTTTTGCATTACTCAGGCAAGCTTACTGCAAAAGGACATCATAACATCAAAGAATCACATCATTGCTCTGAAAATCTCCACTGTTTCCCAAATGTATCACAATCTATTTGGAGTACTTGAACCTCATCTGAAAAATATGTAAAATTAGTTTAGTAAGAATGACTTCTAATGCTAAATAATTGGGCACTGAAAGCTTACTGAGCTTATTAGATGAGAAGGGCTGAATAAATGCATGTATTTACAAACACCTGTCTCACTGATGGAAAGAAAAAGTAAGTAAAGTAGAGTAAGCAAAAAAACTTAAAAAATGAATTAAATTAGCATTCCAATTTAAGACCCTGCAGAAACATGTATCAAGAAAAAAATAATAAAATTCTTCAGTAATATCTTCCTATGCCTTTATACTTGGCTACAATATGATACATTGCAGAGATCTTGCTCAACACTGTAAATAAATAGATCCCTTTAAATGTCTAATCATTAAGTACACTCTACAAAAATTTAAACTGAAACAGTGTGGCAAATACAATAAAAGTTCTCTGATTAACCACTGTAGCAATATTTATATCTTTGCTACTGAGAGAGAAAAGATTAATTTCCTTTCACGTGCCCTGATTTACAAGCAGTTTAGTGGCCTCTGCTTGACAAAACATTTTAATGACTACCAGGGACTTTGTGAACATCTAAAAGCAACTAACAAAATTAATCCCAGCAGCAGTGTGTGCATGTGTATATGCACACACATGAAGTTTGATGGTCTTTGTACTAGCTACCAATGGCTCAGGAATCAAATGGATAATATTATTGAAAGAGAACAGCAAGAGCAGAGCTGAGGGAGAAGTAATCTGGCATATTGCATGAGAAAATTACATTATTATCCAAAATAGATTGGTTTACTTGCCCAGCACTCACAAACCCTATCCCTTGATAATCATCTTCACACTCAGCTGCACTTCATAGCTTGTTTACCATGTTGCACTGATGTTTACTCCCTAAGTTTATTTGATGTTGGCCATTTGAAAACATTATCATTTAAATTAGTTCCTGTAACTAATGAGCATATGTTTCATGTGTGTTCCACAGGAAAAAGGAAATAAAAATATTGTGGGTTAACATCCTCTTTTTTTGATCAAGTTTAAGCATCTTGGAAAATAGAGAACAGTCTACAAAGATTTATTTTGACATAAGATAATATAGCAAGAATCCAAAGGAATGAACATATTGCATTATAGGAACTTTAAAGCCTGTTTAGAAAAACTAATTGCTTAATAGGTATCAAGGCAGAAGAAATTCTGAGTGGCAGCTCACTTGCCAGCTCATAGTCTGTGTTATCAGTCTAGACTACAAATGTTGAAGCACTGAAACGCCAAAGGAAAAAAAAAAGTGCAATAGAAAAAGGAAAAGAGATTTTAAAAATGCAATAATTCTACATTTGAGAGGCAGTTAGTAGTGGCTCTCCAGGACTTTACCTCTTCTACCTCTAAGGGTCAAGGAAAGAGGTTTTAGTCTTTCAAAAAATATGCCAGTCCAGTCAGTGTTTGTAGTTTTCCTGAGTAATTTGTAGCATAGTTAAGGATATAAAAGAATATTGAATGTGAAAAGTACCGAAGCAGAAAAGAAGAATATTAGAACACTGCACCAAGTGGGAAAGGATGTTATACTGGGAAGAAAGGAACAATAAGTGGTGAAAAAAGAATAGTAGAATCTTAAACATGCTATTTGACCCTCTTTACCTTCCCAGACAGTTCTGTGTGTTTATAAATTTGGAGTAAATTGGAAATACCTACCTTGCCTCCAAAGTTTTGGCCATAATACCATCGCTTATTGAAACAGTTCACATTTTAAAAACAATCAACATTTTCCAATTTGTGATGCACTGATATTTCAGATATGAGAGTTTGTCTCAATACATTTTTTTAGGCAGCATGGGCATATACGTGGGAGGCTGGGGAATGCTCTATGCTAAACCTGTTTGGAGCAGACTGGGAGGAAGCACTCAGGCTCTGTAGCTGCCATCTGGCCTCACCTTTTCTAAAGATGAGGAGTAGGCAACAATTTGGTAGAAACAGTTTTGAGAACTAGAACTACTAGCATTTGCCAACTTCCTGAATGTTATAAAAGTTAATGGAGACATTTGCTGATTGGTGACAGCATCAGAAGTCTAGCATGAGAGTTTTCCATTCACATCCCACTTGAGTTATTGGGTTTTGCACGCAGAAGACTTGAGAATGCACCATTAGGGTCTTTAAATACACCCTTGTCTTAAGAAGATCTTTGTGACCTTGTTACTCATCAATCACTTAGTTTTTGCCATTTCTCAGTGTCAAAATCTCATGGTCATTCTCGTTAGTTTTATATAAGGAAATTCTAATCAAGCAAATATTCAAAATGTAGAAATTAAAATTCTCCTAATTCTCTGCTTGACTGAGATGCAATTGCTCTTAGTCGCACATATGCCCCTGATTACTATTTCACAGCCTGCTGTCTGCTTTTTTCTTTAATTCTGATTAGCTTTTCAATTTTTTATTTTTCAATATCCTAGTTAGAGATCTTTTAATCTTGGGCACTTGTATTTCTTCATGCTTTGGAAGTACATTTATGATACATGATCATTCTACAGTGTTTCACAAAGCTGTTTCTATCTTACTGAATTAAAGCTTCAAGTGGTTCCTAATACACAGTTTCTGGTGTTAAAAGTAAAACCTAGGCCAAGATAAGTCAAGTGAGCATCAGTAAACAAAATAGTAAACTTTATTTTTAACATTTGAGCCTAATAATGTGGCTTCCATAATTGGTTCCATAATTTGGCATTAGTAACAAACTAATAGCTAGGATGGAACAATTTTCTGCTCTGATCTGAATCTTGGCTGTGGTCATATGTCTGCAGATCACTAACTAAAGGCAAACTAACTAAGGAAAATAACCATTGTCTGGGTACCTGAAAAATCATTTTGGTTCAGGAGAGACAAATTTCATGGGTGAAGAATTGGCAGTACATTTTTCTATGGAAGCAACCATTAACATCATTGTGAGTTACTGGGGAGAAAACAACATAGCACTTCATAGTTATGATGGGAGGGTTATCTATATTTTGGGGTTTCGTCCAATGTATAAGAGCCATGTTTCTAAATGAAATTTCACCTTCAATACTTCCTCAAGCTTCCAAAAATATTCTTCTTTTCTCTTTTCTGTGGAGTAATTTGTATTAATGTCAACAGAGAATTTAGAGCTCAAAAAAATTAAGTATATATATATATAAATCCATCAAATAATTTCTTTTGTGCATTGGTTTTAATTTTGTGGGTAATACTGGGTTTCCATGAGAGGGAAAATAATAATTAGTTTAGTTTCAAAATAATTCTTTGCCTCTTTACTGGGACGAACCCTGTGGGTTCATATAAAACTGTGAAAACATAAAACTGGAGAAAGCCCCTGGAAAAGGACAACTTTGCACAGGGAGAACCAAAAACTCAGTAGGAGAGGTAGTAAGCAGAACTGGCTCAAATGGTCCCAAGGAAGACGTGTTCCCTCACATCTGATTATTATTCTGCTGCTTTGTGAAGCATCTTAGCTCCTCTTTACAACAGCTCTTCTCAGAGATTTAGCCATAATGAAAATCTCTCCTTCCCACAGTGAATTTCAGGCTCCACACAGTGTTACAGAACTGAAGCATCCTCATGTATGCCCTGCCGGCAGCTCTCAACAGGCACACTGACAGCCAGTGCTGTGCCCACCTACCCTGGGATGTGGATAGGTGGGAATCCCTGTCTGATTTCCACCACTGATGCACTGCCATGCTGCTACATACCAAGCAGTTGCCATGTGGAAAGACTAGCAGAAGACAATGAATCCATGTGAGTGGAAATCCAGAAACTGCTGCCCTTTGACATGCACTAGTGCAAGCGATAAAAAGTACACACAAAAACCAGCAGTACTGCTCTCCACAAATGACGCTTGTTATACAAAATGTTTAATTTGGCTGAGTGTGTCTTAATCCTTTTCTAATACTGCAAACAACATTCTCATAGTTGATTATGGGGACAAACAGTTCTTTAATCAATTTAATAAACATAATCTTATTAAAGCAACTCCTGAGTCAACCATAGACCATGTCCTCAATTAACCTAAGTTATAAAATACTCTGCTAAATGAACAGACATCAAAGAGTCTGCTGAATTCAAAGATAAGCTCTGAGAGAGAAAGGAAAGAAAATGCATTTGCTTGCAGTTTAGCTGTTTTAGTTTTGCTTTGAATATAAATAAGCAACAATATTAGCCACAGCTACCTGCAGGAATAGGAGGCATCCTGGGAAAAACCCCACACGAACACATGAATTTGAATTACTGCAGAGCTAGACATGCCTCTATATTCTCTTTCCCCTTGCTGCAGCAAGTAGTTTAGTTTATTGTGCTCACAGATGTCTCAAGATGCAGATGTTTTCTAAGACTCTCACTGATCATTTTGCAGTGAGTTTAGGTTTTTGAACCACAGACCTGGTCCTGTTTATTCTTCATTAAAGCCCTGCTCAAGGGGACAGATTTACAGACAGGAGGACAAAGGATAGGAAAGAATGGCTTACTGGGTTAAATAATTACTGAATCCACACTCACTTGCTTTGAAGACTTCCAGATAAATTAAATGTTAATTTAGTTGCTTTGCAACATCAGAGGTTTCTCCTGGGCTGCAGATGAAAAGATGTGAAAGTTACAAATGGCTGCATATCTCTCTGATGTCCACCTGGATGATAGTGGAGGAGATTGTCTCCACTAGGATTCACATGGTGTCTCCCACAGCATTGCAAATCCTTCTTTTCATCCTGAAATCGCTTAAAATTAAAGCGGACAAGAACTCCAATGGAGTAAAAGAATGTGGGTTGTCATACTAGTTTAGTTGTCCCACAGTATCTGGACCAATACTCCAGATACTCCAGTAACTGACAGCGGATCTGAGAAAGCACAAATACCTAGAGACACAGGTTATCTATGTTCAAGAACTGCAAAACATTCTACCAACAAGAGCAATTAAAAAGTTTTTAACAAGCTGTTCCCGTGTCCCTTGTTGTGTGTCCTGTTCCCCTCCCCTTGCTTCTACGAAGCCCTCATCTGAACTTTGAATTTGTGTATTCATAGAACATCTTATTAGTATTTACCAGTTCACTTTCCTTATGTATTATGAATGCATTTATTTGCAAACAAGCAGATATTCAGACTGCGGTCACAAAACCAGCTTAAAGGTCTGTGCGCATATGTATTAGTTTGTAGTTGTTTGCAAAACAAGTCCTGGGCTTGAGTGCTGAAGAACATGTGCAGGCAGTTGCAGCTTCTTGGTCAACCCATGCCTTATTAGACCATTATAAATGTGCAAACATTTACATATCATGTAACAGCAACTTATGTAACAGTGCTGCTTGTTTATACATCTCAAAAAGCACAATAAAGAGACCCATAAGCATTTTATCTATTTCTATACGGAGAAACAGAGCAGAAAAAATTATTTTCTTGTGTTCTTTGCTTTGGGCCACCTGTAAAACTTAGAAGACATACAGGTCTCCACAGTACTAGACCATCATTTGCTTAGGAGGAAAACAGTGACTGGGGAATTTAGAAGGAAGTGAGTTCACAACTGGGATGTGAGCATAGTTAATATCATGTATTACTTTCACTTGTTTTCTGTGTAGCCAATTTTTCTTGTTCCTCATTAATATTTTAATTGTTTTAGACAATAGTTAATTTCTAAATTTACTCAAGGTTGTTTTGAAAGAAAAAGGCCTTGAAAGTTTCTTCTTAAGGTGAGCAGTAGATTTGGGTTTTTTAGAAATAAATCATGGAGAAACTGTTAGATTTTTCTCTCTTATAGCAGGAGACCATCATTTTGCTCTTATTCAATCCAAAAAGAGAGTTAGATTTGGAAACAGGAAGTCAAACATAAACACAGCATTTTTTTTGTTTCTCCAATCCAGTTTGCTAAATGCTTTAAGGAGAAAAGGAGAAAGAATATTGTAATTATAGTAGCATGAAAGGAAACAATAAACACATTAAACTATGAAGGCATGATCATTATCAAGACTTAAAGAGGAGATCAGGGTCTAAGTCAGGCATTTCTAACAAGAACATCATCAAGGTTCATTAACTACCCTTAGAGCTGTTTGAATATGGTAATTTACATAAAAATGGATTTAGTGACACCAATTGCTCATTACTGTCAGTTTGTGTTTAGGTTCATAAAGTATCATTGTAAATAAATACATTGTCGATATATTTCCATAGAAATATTCTAAGGGATGAGAGGGATGAAGATACACACAATTGTCAGTATTATGCAGTTGCATCTCTGCATAGACACTACCCCAAGACAGCTGCTCTGGGTTGTGCTCTCTCTTGGACCATCCTCATCTTATTTTGTGCCAGAATTTTCAGTCTGTTATTCTTTCCTGCACACTTATTAAATTTTGTAATTTACCTTCTCCTTATTACTTCTTTCTAAGAGTTGTTTTCTACAGAGTGTGTACTGGTTTAACTTAATAACATTTAAACTCAATTTAATATTTTAACTTAATAACATTTTAACTTAATAACATTAATAGCATTTTAAACCAATGTCAAGTAAAGCAGGAAAGCTATGTGGGGATTCTAATTCAACTTCTGAAGCAGGCATAGACCAGTTAATTTAAGCACATTCAAACTGTACAAACAAGTCATTAACAGAAAAGTAGAAGTATTCCCAAAGAATACACAAAATGGCTTAGATTGCCAAAACACGCCTCTTGGCCTACTCTGCCTCTTCGGAAGATGCAATTAGTCCAAAGGAGCGATCACACTAAGAGTTATTGGGCTTCTGATCCCAAGCTGGATCAAGTAAATGCATGCAGGCTAAATGTTTAGCAGGCAAAATAATGTTTTAAGGAATTAACTGATGGGGAGGAGGAAAGGTTTTTGAACAAGCAGGGTCTTTAGATCTGAAACAGAAGGAATCTATCCTTCTATGCAAGAAGAGACTGGAAACAGTGATTAATATTATTAACCTAAATGCAGAACAATAAATATGATTGAAAGAGTACATGTGCTGCTGAGGGGAATGCTAACAATTGGAAGGTTGTTAGTCCCTTTACAACTAAGAGTGAGGTGTTTCATTATTGCCCCTAGAAAGGTGCAAAGTTAAGCTCAGGTTGCTGTATGGCAAACTAATACACAATCAAGTATTTCTAGTGATACCATGACAAACATCTTTAAGATCGATCTTAAAGGTAATCTTAACAATTTTATTAGTTATTTCCAAAGTCTTATTTGCAAGGCTGGTCTAAAGAAATGTCCCAGTTTGAGTTAAAAGGGAACAAACTTTCTGTTTAGTAATTTTGCATTTTATCTAGGCCTCTCCTAACTCTCTGAAATTAACAACATTTTGCAGAGAAAATCGCTCATTCTCAAAGTGTTAACACCAATGTTTGTACTTCATGCCAAGGAATGGTATGCAGAGAGTATTTTGCTTATACTTACAACAACCAAGGTCAGCTAACTTCGTCATTTGGCACATTGGAGGGTCAGAAACAGAAAAACATGGAGGGGTCCCACCTGTGGGGAGGAATGGAGAGGACAAGTGACCCAAACTTGACTAACAAGGCTATTCCATCCCACCTGCCCCATGATCAGTATAAAAGCTGAAGGATCAAAGGGTCAGCCCTTTTTCTTCCATGGCCTCCAAAGAAGACCTTGGCTCTTCCTCTGCCTTTGACCCCAATCTATGTTTTCCTGAATCCAGAGCTGGAATCCAGCTCCCATCTGTTGCTGAATCCAGTCTGTGACTTTCCCAGTGCCTGCTGGTGATGTCATCCTGGGAGCTTGATACTTTTTTTTAAATCTATTTAAAAATGTTAATATTAATATTTCTTTAAAGTAGTTTAGTTTCATATAATCTAAAAAATCTTTTTATCTCCCCCCTTTTTCTCCTGGAGCAAGAAAGTGGGGAGATCATTTGTTGCCATCATAGGCATATTTGGCCTAAACCATGACAGAGCTAACAATATTTTTCCCTTTTTCTGGGAGAAACTGTAATCTCTTTCAGTTATCTGCATTAGCTTTATTCAGAGCGTAATAGGCACTAATTTGGCCATTTATGCAAAACTACTTAGTTTTAACCACAGATAGAGTTACCAAAAGGCTGAAATATTTTCATTTTTTGAGAAACATACTCACTCTGTTGGCAGCCTAATACCATTTGGTAGTTCCAAAGAGTCAAAAACCAATATACTACAGAAAATAGAATTTTTTTCTCACTGTCTGACAAATCTTAGAAAAAGTAGAAGTTGAACTAAAGAAGTTTATTTTATGAATTGTCTGCTTGCATGATCTCTTTTAACTATGCAAGGTTGAAGTGACATTTGTTACAATAGGTTGCATGTAGCCATTTCCAGTGACACCCAATTGGACTAGTGATATGCAAACAGACAAAAAGACTTCTTACTTTGAAGAGTTGGCATATAACCTCATCTAAACAGAGTTGGACTCCTGTAAAAATAGAGATACTTCACCATTTCATCTTGCAAACATAAAGTAAGAAGGCAAACCAAGTTGCATTCGGTAGAGAAAGATGTTGTAGAAAAACCTTCTCTTCCCTATGGAGTTCCAGCAACATTCCTGTTTAAAACAAAAAATTAAAAACAAATCCCAAAACATTCACTATCCTCAAAGTCTGAAAAAAAACCACAGAGACCCTACTCCAAGCAAGTACTTTAACACACAGTTTTGTGCTAATGATCCCAATAAACATACTTAGAGGGGAAGGCAGGGAAGGTGAAAAGCTGAGTACTCTATGAAGTAAAGAGGGTTAGGNGGCAAAATAATGTTTTAAGGAATTAACTGATGGGGAGGAGGAAAGGTTTTTGAACAAGCAGGGTCTTTAGATCTGAAACAGAAGGAATCTATCCTTCTATGCAAGAAGAGACTGGAAACAGTGATTAATATTATTAACCTAAATGCAGAACAATAAATATGATTGAAAGAGTACATGTGCTGCTGAGGGGAATGCTAACAATTGGAAGGTTGTTAGTCCCTTTACAACTAAGAGTGAGGTGTTTCATTATTGCCCCTAGAAAGGTGCAAAGTTAAGCTCAGGTTGCTGTATGGCAAACTAATACACAATCAAGTATTTCTAGTGATACCATGACAAACATCTTTAAGATCGATCTTAAAGGTAATCTTAACAATTTTATTAGTTATTTCCAAAGTCTTATTTGCAAGGCTGGTCTAAAGAAATGTCCCAGTTTGAGTTAAAAGGGAACAAACTTTCTGTTTAGTAATTTTGCATTTTATCTAGGCCTCTCCTAACTCTCT
Source organism: Pedionomus torquatus (assembly GCA_013398155.1). Lineage (NCBI taxonomy): Eukaryota > Metazoa > Chordata > Aves > Charadriiformes > Pedionomidae > Pedionomus > Pedionomus torquatus. The sequence continues at coordinate 107,025 of VZRU01010911.1, read as the reverse complement.
GAAATTAACAACATTTTGCAGAGAAAATCGCTCATTCTCAAAGTGTTAACACCAATGTTTGTACTTCATGCCAAGGAATGGTATGCAGAGAGTATTTTGCTTATACTTACAACAACCAAGGTCAGCTAACTTCGTCATTTGGCACATTGGAGGGTCAGAAACAGAAAAACATGGAGGGGTCCCACCTGTGGGGAGGAATGGAGAGGACAAGTGACCCAAACTTGACTAACAAGGCTATTCCATCCCACCTGCCCCATGATCAGTATAAAAGCTGAAGGATCAAAGGGTCAGCCCTTTTTCTTCCATGGCCTCCAAAGAAGACCTTGGCTCTTCCTCTGCCTTTGACCCCAATCTATGTTTTCCTGAATCCAGAGCTGGAATCCAGCTCCCATCTGTTGCTGAATCCAGTCTGTGACTTTCCCAGTGCCTGCTGGTGATGTCATCCTGGGAGCTTGATACTTTTTTTTAAATCTATTTAAAAATGTTAATATTAATATTTCTTTAAAGTAGTTTAGTTTCATATAATCTAAAAAATCTTTTTATCTCCCCCCTTTTTCTCCTGGAGCAAGAAAGTGGGGAGATCATTTGTTGCCATCATAGGCATATTTGGCCTAAACCATGACAGAGCTAACAATATTTTTCCCTTTTTCTGGGAGAAACTGTAATCTCTTTCAGTTATCTGCATTAGCTTTATTCAGAGCGTAATAGGCACTAATTTGGCCATTTATGCAAAACTACTTAGTTTTAACCACAGATAGAGTTACCAAAAGGCTGAAATATTTTCATTTTTTGAGAAACATACTCACTCTGTTGGCAGCCTAATACCATTTGGTAGTTCCAAAGAGTCAAAAACCAATATACTACAGAAAATAGAATTTTTTTCTCACTGTCTGACAAATCTTAGAAAAAGTAGAAGTTGAACTAAAGAAGTTTATTTTATGAATTGTCTGCTTGCATGATCTCTTTTAACTATGCAAGGTTGAAGTGACATTTGTTACAATAGGTTGCATGTAGCCATTTCCAGTGACACCCAATTGGACTAGTGATATGCAAACAGACAAAAAGACTTCTTACTTTGAAGAGTTGGCATATAACCTCATCTAAACAGAGTTGGACTCCTGTAAAAATAGAGATACTTCACCATTTCATCTTGCAAACATAAAGTAAGAAGGCAAACCAAGTTGCATTCGGTAGAGAAAGATGTTGTAGAAAAACCTTCTCTTCCCTATGGAGTTCCAGCAACATTCCTGTTTAAAACAAAAAATTAAAAACAAATCCCAAAACATTCACTATCCTCAAAGTCTGAAAAAAAACCACAGAGACCCTACTCCAAGCAAGTACTTTAACACACAGTTTTGTGCTAATGATCCCAATAAACATACTTAGAGGGGAAGGCAGGGAAGGTGAAAAGCTGAGTACTCTATGAAGTAAAGAGGGTTAGGAAGATAAAGATGGCACTTTATGCCATCTTCATCAATTTGGCATTGCCAAATGACTTTGCAGTCTTAGTATAAAGTTAAAAATCTTACTTGGCTGTTTATTTTCATTTCTCATTTAAATTGTTAAAATAATTTCTGTTGAGATCTAGCAGAATGCAATAATAGTCTTGCCATTTTCAATCTCAACTTTCCTCCTATTTCCTTGCAAAATTTTGAGAAACATGGCACATAACATTCTGTCCTCTGTTTCACTCTAGACTGATGTCCATTCTGACAGAGAAGTCAGAAGGTGAGGCTAAATAATATTTCTTAGGGCTTGGATTTTTCTAATAAAGTTGGAATTCCCAAAATCTTATGTTGCAAATATATTATATATACAAAGCTGCCCTGAAGAGAAGGACTTGGGAGCACTTGTGAATGTGAAGCTCAACATGATCCAGGATTGTGCACTAGCAGCCCAGAAAGCCAACCACATCCTGGGTTACATCAAAAGAAGTGTGACCAGCAGGTCACCGGAGGTTCATTTTACCTCAAACCAGGACACCCTCTATTCTGAGCTTATGAGACCCCACCTGGAGTACTGTGTCCAGCTTTGGAGTTCTCAACACAGGAAAGACATGGAACTATTGGAAAAGGTCTAGCGGAGGGCCACAAAGATATCAGAGGGCTGGAGCACCTTGCTATGAAAACAGGCTGAGGCAGCTGGGATTGTTCAGCCTGGAGAAAAGAAGGCTCTGGGAAGACCTTATAGTAGCCTTTCAGTGTCTAAAGGGATCCTACTGAAGAGCTGGAGAGGGACGCTTTGTCAGGGAGTGAAACAATAGGACAAGGGGTAATGGTTTTAAACTGAAAGAGGGGAGATTTAGACTAGATACTGTAAAAAAACTATTTACTGTGAGGGTGGTGAGGCACTGGAACAGATTGCCTGGAGAAGTTGTGGCTGCCCCATCCCTGGAAGTGTTCAAGTCCAGGCTGCATGGAGCTTTGAGCAACCTGATCTAGTGGGATGTGTCCCTTCCCNATACTTTGACATACAACAAAATCTACCATCCTGCGTTTAGTGGGGAAAAAAATTGCAGAAAGACAAAGTACTTTCTACTGGGTCATGGAAGTGCTATTGGAATCTAGTTTTAGAAGATGCAGTTGCCAATACATTCTCTCAAGCAGAAAACTTGCAGTGAGCCAGAATGAAAATGTGCATCTCACATTGCAGGCAAACACCATCTTCAGTAGCCTTTGCTTATATCTAGCTAATCGAAGCTTGGCATATGAAACCACACTTTAATTAGTCATTTGTAACCAACAGGAAAATTGTGTTAAGATACCATGATTCTAAGTACACAGTATTATTAAAAAAATAAATAAAATAAATAACATTACACATGCAATCTAGCAGCCAGAACACAAATAACTGCAACATTTTTTTTTCTCCATTCCACATGGTTAAGCACTACTAGTAAAAAGTATTTCACTTGCAAATATTACTGTAGACACACATGGTCAATTTCATATTCCTTCCAAGCTGTTTACTTAAAATATGTTAATGGCAGTGCATCACAAATCCTTTAGTAGATGCTTTATGGTTAAATAATGAGATAGTATTTATTATATTCTTTGCCTATGAGAGCATCGGATGCTTTCATGCCCCACAATCATTTGGGACCTGCTAAATATTCCATGTTTCTGAAAAGCAGTGCACCAACCTAGGATCCCAATAGCAGGTACTCTAAAATGATACTTAAATCCAGAATAAACTGTGACTATACCACACGTGACAATATCTAATACTTTTTGCCACATTTTTCATAAAGCTGCTTGCCTATTTTTGGCCAAATGCATTGAGAAAGGAGCGTTTACAAAAGTTTTTCTCTGTTTGGATTTAGGTTACTGCTCCCAGCTTACATCATCCAAGGAACCTTTTGTAGATCAGAAATCCTTTGTAGATCAGAACCTAAATTTACCATATGGACTCTCAACAAGAAGCCTTTTGACTATGTGACTATGATAGCATGCCAAAAATGGAGTACAAATCTACATATTCTTTTTTCCTCTCAAGACAACTGGAATTTAGTCATTGACTTTGGCAGTTCATACACAGGCTCCCAGACATAAAAATACCTCAGTCATGAGAAGCTCTGCCATTCAAACAAGACATAAATGGGAGTACCAGTTAAACAACTCAGGTCATGCATGAATTAGGCAGGAAAATTCACTGTGAAAAATGGGCCCCCAGATTAGGGCTCTTAATGTCTAAAGTCTTTAAGATGAATTCTGAATAAGCGAATAAGAATTCAGCACCCTAGATGAGAATTACCTTGTCATGTCTGAGAAGTTATCAGTAGATATTTATTAAAATGACAGGCTTGTTTATTATTTAGTATAGTGGTATGAATATAAATAATATTTAGTATTTAGTATTAGTGGTGTATCTGAAGTTATATTATAAGAAAGATTTAGAAATACTAGGTTTTCTCTCTACATATACATGAAAGGGATCTTTTTGACACTTTTTAGCACTATGAACTTTCACAATCTGTCCCGAGATGCTTTTTTCTAGTCTTGTATTCTGTGCAAAGACTGAATGTGGTCATTTTTGATAACCACAGATATTGGATTTATACTCTTCCCCTGATACAAATTACCTTAAGAAAATGGTTGAGGGAAGGGAGATGTCTCCATCGACTGCTCTGAGTAACTCAGGAAGAAAGGTGAAACAGTCATCACCTGTATCAATTCCCTTCATGGTCCTTTTTTAATTCAATGACACTGGGTCTAAGCTCTTTCCTTGCAGATTCAGACTGTGCCATCTTTCAAACAGCCTTCCAGAATAAGGCTAGTTTTGAGAGTTAAAAGCTAGAGTCTAGATGTTCAGCTATTTTACGCACTGCATTTTTTTTTTCTTTGCTTGAAAGTACACCAAGAAATGGCCTTGTTTCAAGTGATTGAAAGTACTAAACTTAAGAGCAAACCACATGTCTCACAGCTCTGTCTGACTTCCACTTATCAGATTAATCATATTTACTTTGTGCAAGCTCACTGGCACAGAAATAACAGCATACCTGTAGATTAAAAATGTGAGGATCAGCTTCAGTGGTGGCAGTAGCCAAAGAGTTAATTGTGCGGGGGTGTCAATCATCATCAGTCAGTCAATCATGCAACTAATTCCTTCAGGGGTCACAGTTGCAACAAGGACAGCAGTTGACAGGAGGGCTAACAGACCGAGAATCCTACCACCTAGGTAACAGTTTATGCATACCAAGTCACTCCTTACACAGACAGATGGCATAGTCCGTTCAGCACAGGATAAACCCTTGGGCATTTTTGACATTTTAACCAAAACAATCCTTTGAAGAACAGGAAGAAAAAAAGTGCCTCCATTTTTGTACAGCTATTGTATACAATTTACCACAGCAAACTGATTTTGTTTTCCTCCCTGTTTTCCCTCCCTCCACCACATATGTCTTTTTTCAACAATAAAATGAGATGAAAATGAATGAAACTGATTTTTTAAATTGTATTCTTTTAATTGACATACCAATTAATGCAAGTATACATTCAAGTGGCCTGCATCCTGTCACTACTTAATGATAAGAGATCATTATCTTTTCCTGTCTAGAATGTATTTGTTATGTCATTGAAGACAATTCTTTCATAAGAATGAAAATTTCTACTTAAGGGTCTGCCTTATCATAAGAAAGCCTTAAAAGATGCTAGTATGATTTCTTAGTAGAACTGGGTAGCTCCAAAATATTTTCCTTCATTTTCTAAGCAAAAATCCCTAGTGATCTCATGCTAAGTCAGTACAATTTGGAATGGGGTACTAATTATAGAATTTTTGAAAAATAAATAGAGGGCCCGAGTGCAAAAGGAGGAAGTGTATACAACACAGATAAATGGTCATGTATATATTTACAAAACTTATCAACAGAAGACATAACTGTTACCTGGGTCACTGAATTTAATTCTTTCCTTCCCTGCTAAGTCTAAGCAGAATTTATGTAAGCTAGTTGGAATAAACAGTGTACATGTACACAAAACACTTTCCAACAGTCCAGTAACTCTCTTCAACAACAGCAATAATGTCCAAACCCACAAACTAAAGCAATAAAGGAAAGGAGAAGGAGAGCTTAAAGGGTATCACCATCTTTCCTGAGCCCCATAGTTGCCAGGCTGCTGTCCTAGGAATGGGAGCACATGGCCGGCAAATCAGCCAGAGGTAGTTCACAGATGCCCAGTACTGCCTAGAAATTTTAGGCATAGAAAAATCCTTTCCAAATTGGAATCTATCAATTTTTCTAATTCTTAATATAAAAGGAAGACAGATTTTTTGTTTTGTTTTTGTTTGTTTTTGTTTTTGTTGGTTAATGGAAGTTGCTGCCCAACAGTAATAGTGGCCTATTTCTGATACATCACAGAAAAGTGTAAAATGTCAGCCAAAGCCAATATATAGCTCTAGGGAAACAGTAGTCCTACTCTGCTTCTGCAGCTGAACATTAGAAGCTCCAAAACAAGAGAATAACATAAAGATAGTGCCATAAATGCAATCAACAAGCAAAGGTTAAGTTCCCTTTTTTCTGTTTTTAAAACCATTAGCTTGATTTCAAGACTATTTCAAACTGCTTTTGTTGGCTGCAGAGACAGTGATTTCAGAAATAGCTCAAATCATTCATTAGCTTCATATTGTGCCACTATTGAAGAAAAATGCTTTAAATTGACTTGAATTGCTCCTTGTATTTTCAGCACAGCCATGAGATTAATTATAGCCATGTTATTTTTTTTCCTATTATTTTTTCCTGTTAGTTGCCAACTAGAGTTAAAAGGTCATATTGCATTCATGACTTGCTGCCTTCTACAGACATATAGTCATATAGCTATAGGCAAATTTTACATCAGTTCCAGCAAAGATGACTACAATGTAATGTGAGCTAAAGTCAATTGTATGATCCAGTTATTGGCTTAGTTCTCTGATATTGTAATCCTGTCACCTTAAAATGAGGTTTTCATAGTGGCCTGCAAATCAAGCTGTGACCTTCAAATTGTTACATTTTCTATTAAGGTTATGTATATGAGTCATATGAAGAGTTAGCAAATGCTGAGTGAAGTGTATCAGCAGGCAGTAGATATAAACATATGACAAGTATAACATGCAGTTAAAAGTGATCTATTACATAAGTAAGCTAATAGTCTGCTTGAGATGAGCAATGATTCATACACAGAATGGTAATATTGAAGGTTAATGTTCAAAAATATTTAAAGTCTTTACTTCTAATTGTTTTAACTTAAAGGAGTCAAATAGTGAAAGAAAACTCCAAAGAAAACAGAAGAAAACCACTAAAATTTCAAAGTTAAATAACACATTACAAATTAAGTGCAAGTATGAGCCATAGGTGCTACAGAAAATGAAAAATTCAACACCTTGGAACTATAGCGTCAATTTTCATCAGACAGCTTTTACATACAGTAAATAATATACAGACCATGAAAACTCTCTCCTGGAAATTCAGCAAAGAGGATCCCCCTCACCCAAAAAAAGATTTTTTTGATTGATGTTTTTTTTTTTTCTTCTTCTTGTATAATTTTGGTCTGATTTGGATCCAAACCAGACCTTTTTTAAAATTTCCCATGAACCGGAAACTCTCTTAACCCTGCAGCTGTTAAGTCAAATTGATGATCTCATCAGTTTCACTGCTTGTACCCGCAACAAATTGACAAAAAGGTCAAATTTACTCAGCAGCTGCAGGAGGTTCCCATGGACAGTTTCACCATCAGATCGCCTCAGACCAGGAATACAATATTTCTGTTTTGTTGCCATAGGGCGGACCCTCCGGATCACTGCCCCAGAGTCTGTGATATGACAATTAGCAGATAAATGAACAGCATAGTCTTTTCAGCACCTTAAAACAACAGTTAAACAAACAAATAAATAAAATCTCCCAAGCTTTCAGTACCCACAGGAGAGAAATGGAATTGAGAAAACTGCTCTTTCAAGAGAAAGATCAAATCTCCAAATAAAGATGCTCTTCATTATTAGTTCCAGTCCTCCTTCCTTGGAGGATAATTTGCCAATCTCATCTCCAAAATAGCACAAAGAAATGTTGATGGATGTATATGAAACATTGTTCTGCATTTCAAAAATATTTCAAAGAGAATTCCTTCCCTAAAGAAATGTGCTGAGAAATTATTTAAGCATGTCCCTAGTATAAGGCACATCCTTAATGATTTTTCCTAGAATAGTCTGCGTTTCTTACTCAGATCACATCTACATTGGTGTTGCATAGAGGTGACATCCACTTTTAAGAAGCAGGAAAAATGTTTCTCCAGAGACAAGTTTCACTGATATACCATATCTTACATGAAACATANNNNTTTTTTTTTTTTCCTAAGCAGACTCTTACATTCCATTTTTTTCATCTCTTTCTACCACCTTCCCTCCTGGATCGGGGGTTTGAGGACGGGGGGCAAGGGGGTAGGGGAGAAGGGGGAGTAGGTATGCTTTTGCTTACTCTACGCTTACCTTTCCTGAGACACATTAGTTTGAGGATAGATGTGGTTTTAGCTGCTCCTTGATATGTTTGTTGTATCTTTTGCCTTGAATTATAGAAGAGGAATGTTCAACAAGAACTGCAACAATTGTCACATCGGTAATGTAAGTATCTTGGCAGAAAATATAAAGTAGTAGTAAAACAATAGAGGTGTGCAACCACAGACTTTTCTTTCTGATCTGTTTCATAAATATAATCAGTTCATCAAGTTTCTAACTCAAACTTATGGACTTACCCTTAAAGCGCTCTGGCAGAACTCCAGGGCAGTTGTCAAGAGTTACAACAGTTTCCACCAAAGATGAAAATATTTCATATCCATCTGCTTGCTAGCCAGATAATAACCTGCTATCTACATTTCCAAACAAAACCAAAAAAGTGATAGCACCAAAGAAAAATATAACAATGCAAGAATCTCACTAACATGAGAATCTGATCAATATCTGGCTACATTTATCAAATGCAGCATAAGCCTAAGAGGTAAGAATTGACAGTATCAAAGTTCTCTGAGAAAAGATTTGAGAAAAGACTTCTCCTTCACCTAGCTTGCAGTGAATTTTGCATTGCCTTTGGATGCCTACATATTCAAGCCAGCAGTCTAAACTAAAATATATTCTGAGGGGCTGTCCCTTGAAGTAATTGTTTTTGTTCAAATTTGCAGGTATACAAAAAGTGACATTCCTGTAAATTAACCTGACTGTAAAAAAAAATAATAATAAAATCCAACAACCAACAAAACAAAATGAAAAAAGTTTGCTTTAAACCTTTCAATGCATTAGATTTCTTCACATGACATTTTAAATGCATAGCAGCTTGCTTTCAAATCTTTGAAGTTTGCAAAATTACTTCACATTTACAAATTTGAAATGTAGGGGGAGAGGAACAGAGGGAGGAGTGAGAAACCTGTACAGTGATGTCTGTAATAAATTCCCACCCCATATTAAATTTTAAGAATGGAAGCCAGTTGAGCTACTACAAGAAGGATGTGCAGTGGAAATGTAAAAGAACCTTTCACAACTACAGGAATTATGTTTGCTTTCCAGAGTGGGATGAGAAATCAAGCAAAAAGAAAAAATAGAATAGAACAAACAACTTCTGGATTCATTTTGATATAGTAACCTTGCCAATAAAAATGCTTAAACCTCAGTTACAACTCCCTGGGGAATGGCAGCTATTATCCCCTATTGAGTTGGTGCTTACCATACAGAGCCTGAACAATTCATACAGAAAAATAAACCATAACATTCCTGTTTATTATTACTTTAGCTGAGAGGTGCTGACATTAAACAGTTCTGCACTGCTGCTATAAATCAGCATGCTGTGGATGTTCTCAGCATGGGACTAGGGCTCCCTGGTAACAGCTCTCATCAAGGCAACCAGCTGTCAGAATTCTTCAAATTAAACTGTTATTACTGTAGTATTCATTAGTCAGTTACTGACTATTAAGATATTTTTAAATCTGAGCCATTGACATTGGATATTGCTTTTTAATATGCAAGTTATATATAAACATGATTAAGCGGTTCATGTGGGGTTGATGGCTTCTATTATAGCTTGATCTTCGCTTTGTAGGGACTACAGTGTTGGAGATAACATCCTGGTCTGTACTAAAATTAATTTTCCATTTAAAAGTCTTATATTTCTGGTGTGATTGATAGGCTGTTTCCTTAAGCACCAGCATTTATGTTGCAGAGGCATAACACAATACAAAAGGGACGTAATATATTTTTTGACCTTGATAAAGAAGGTTAAAAGTTGGTAATTTTAATTACATCTCTGTCCATACTATATTTACATTCATTTTGTTTAGGTAAGTATCATGTAACTGTGGTTGCAAGAAAGATTAGATTCAAAAGCTTTTAGTACATACTATAATGGCCTAATTATTTGGTATAGTAATATAACTCATTTAAATAGGAACATTCTTCACATTTTTTTTCCCCCTAGAATATTGATTAAAAATTACCGAAATTTCCAACACACAGTCATTTCATCTAGGATACTTCTCTTACTTCCAAATAAAGATGTGTAATTTTTTTCCCTACCTTTCTCTGTATTTGGGGAGTACTTTCTAAGGTAGTAATCCTGCTTGCAGCTCAGACATCCTCTTTGTTTTCTGCATTCTTTGGATAAATTTCCTTTAGCTAAAATATTGTTTTGACCCTGTTTCGAACTGTGTTCCCCATTTCATGCTGTGTGGCCATTTGTGAGGTACTGCAGAATTTAGACCAAAACTACCGTAGGGTTTTGTTGCCTTGACAGAGCTTCTTTAAGCTAGGTAAAGTAATTTTTCCTAGCATTGGTGTACATTGGCAAGAACAGAAAAGCTTTGTGCAGGACTACTCTTAAAAATTTATATGTGTCTAAATAGAAATATTTCCCCATTAATTAGTTTCCAGAAACTGTAGCAATGAGTTGTAAGTGCAGCCGAAACTAAGGTAGCATGGCATATGTACTTCCCTGTATCATGTGAAACACCTTCAAGACATCCATAACCAGAAGCATGTCATAAATTCACATATCAACACTTGATAAAATCTTTCACAGTTCCCCATTAATACAGCTAGAGATCATAGAAGAACTGTCCCACTGTATGTTATGTAACAGTGAAAATAATAGCAGAATCTCAGCCAGCATCTTATGGCTGTATATATGTAACCCTTAGCTCCATGATCTGCTTTACATAACGTGGGAAATAAATGTACTCTTAGCTGGTTCACGACATCCAGAAAAGCCACCTTCCTCCATTAGTGTCAAATGCACACCAAAGCTTTCATAAGAAGCAAGAAATCCAGGAGATGTGGTCACATTCTCTAGTGGAAAACTAAAGTAGTTACACTGAAATCAATAGAATTATTAAACTCAGAAAACAAACCATTGTCCTGAAAATTCTTGCATTGAAAGCAACTCAGAAGAAATGCCATTTCAGAATGCCATAAAGAGGAAGGTTGCACGTTGTTCTTGGGTTATTTGAAAAAACTCCATATAGCTCTTTGGTGGTGAAAGCTTTTTAGTGTATAAGACAATAAAGACTTTTGTGCCTTAATTATGCTTTTATAGGTGGTTGACTATAGAGCTAATCAATGAGACAAGATTCTTATCTCGTTCTCTCCCAGTAACTCAATGGTTAAACCCTAGTTGTAGTTAGAGAAATTGGGAAGATTGGGAAAGATTGGGAAAATGATCCCATAGAAAGAAAAAGTAAAGACACTTTATACATATCAAAACCTCTACAAGAGTAAATTACGACAGTTATTGGTTGTATGGAGTTCCCTGTTTCATAAGGAGTTTAGCTTTCCGAACATCTCTAAAAATGGATTAAGAGAAGTAGCTCTTGATCATTATAGGGGCAGAGTCATGAAGGTTTCTTCCTACAGTTATGCTGGGATATGGCAGTCCAGACTGGTGTCTTGCCATCCCTTCTTACCTTACTCAGGCACTTTTATAGCTATCTACTTAGTTACCTAAGTCAGATTCCAGTTGTCATAGCTTCACATAAAACTAGGGCTGTGTAGTTATATCTNCTGTAAATTTCACACAGATGCTACAAACTTGTTAATTTTCAGTTTCTAAACACAGTCAAAATGACCTTGAATTTTTTCCTAAGGCTGTGTGTAGTGAAAACTTCTATTACTACACTTAAGTTTCAGCAGTACATCAAGTAGGGTATAAAAATGCTTTTTAGATCATTTAAAAGAGATGGAGATCTGAAACCTCAGATTGGAAGAAAAAAATTTAACATGTAAGGTAGAAAGATGTATCCGGCTAGTTTGGACTCAGAATAGAAGTTTACCCCACTGGGAGCAAGCACACTGCCAGCAAGGCACACATGCATGATGAATGAGACAGTAAAAATGTGCTTATGGAAGTGTGATGACAGTTCTGTGTCCATAAGACATCCATCCCCAAGGTACACTTGTGCATCTGTTATATATTTTGATACTGTTTCTTCTTCAGCTTCAAGTTATTTAAGAAGGTGAGAATCTATGCCCAAAAGGCCATAAAGAGAGAAAAGTTAGCAGAGGCCATAAGGCAACAACATGAGTGGCTGGAAAGATTTATCATCAGGAAGAGAACAGAATATTGTAAATACCCTAGAAGACCCCACAGCAGATGTAGGCAGCTCTGCCATTCACTCTCCCATTACGTCAAGGCTGAATTATGTTTTTCTCCTTATTCTTTACCCCCTCCAACTCAGTGCCCGGTCTTCTCACAGAACAGAGCCTGCTGTTATTCTGAAGTGCAGCAGCCTCATCTCCAACACTCAGTTTTCTTCTTTTTTCACAATTTCCAAGAACGGCAAAAAGAAAAGAGATACTTATTTTTCTGCAAGAAGTGTGAAGTCTGTATTTCCTCAGCTAGAACAGGCAGGTGCAAATGGGAGTAGAAGGTCAAGACAAAATACAGCAAAAGAAAACCCCAACAACCAAACCACAAAGGAAAGTGTTTCAATACCCTACATGTTATTATGCAGTACTTCATGCTGGTTATATAAACTCCTCAATTTTCCTGACAAAGCATGAACCTAAAGGGTTACAGCATACAATGCCCTGCTACTCTTAGGTCAGCATAACCTGTTCCTTGCATACAAATTAATGAGTCTCTAGCCCGATGCCTGGGCTAGCTGTTTTCTGTTTTCTGCTTTGAAGATAGTGAATATACAAAGCACAACATCCAGGACCATGCTGTAAAGTTTATCTGAGGCAACTGGAAAGAAGACCTGGTCTCCAGAGCTTAAAAAGAAAGTGTTACAAGAAATAAAAATGCAGATCAAATGGTGCAGGTGCAAGGAGTTCAAAAAGACAGAGCACATGACAACAAAACTAATGACCTAGCAAAATGACACTTGGGATACATGGAATGTTTTGCTATGTAAAGAGTGGGAAGTTCAGTATACGGTTGACCAAGAAAGATGCTTTGAAGCTGTGTAGTATCCTGTAAACAATGCTAAAGAACCATATCCTGCCATGAAGCCAACTTGCATGCAGGGCAGTTCAGAAGCTGGTATTTATAGGAACTCAAAAGGCTAGACTTACCACTTTTTCAAAACAGATGCTAGTTGAAGGTAAAATTTCATGTACATGATAGGTAGCTGCATGGCGACAAAGAATCTACGTATCCATAGGTGATCCAGATATGACAGCTTTCTTCCACCTCGACTGTTTTTTCTTGCCACAGCAGGTTGTGTGACAAAGTTTCTGTGGCTCCACTGGATCATGCTTATGCTGAGAAAGTTACACCAGCTTTATCAGGACTAAGATAAACTCTGTCAGTGCTATACAAGATGATTGTATTGTGCTAAAGAGTCAGACCTATTAAGTCATTGTACAAGAGAGTCAGTTGTTTTTCAGACTTCTCCATGCTGACTAAAAGCACCAGAGGCAAAATTACCTTCCTCTATACATCTAGAAGGACAAACTATTTAGGACAAATATTCAAACCTTTAATGTAAGGGAAGATGACAACAGAAAAAGAAAAAGAAGACGAAAAAGAAAAAGAAGAAGAAAAAAAAAGAAGAAAAAGAAAAAGAAAAAGAAAAAGAAAAAGAAAAAGAAAAAGAAAAAGAAAAAGAAAAAGAAAAAGAAAAAGAAAAAGAAAAAGAAAA
>VZRU01010911.1:70365-91545 GCA_013398155.1 Pedionomus torquatus | reverse complement strand
AAAAAAAAAAAAAAAAAAAAAAGCATATTACATCACTGTCTTTATCTGATATGTAAAGTATAGAGAAAGGGAAATTCTTGACTTCTACTAAGCCTGTAAGAGTTATAAGGAGATACAAGGGCAATGTGGGATGACAGTGTTTGATTGCCTGTATGGAAGAATATAGTATGAAATTTTGTCCATTTTTTTCTTTCAGTCACAATCTTACAACCAGGATCTTCTGGAGAAGGTAGCCAATAAAATCTGAACTAACTGTAATTACATTGCTAAGCCATCTACATGGCCTTACTGACTGAACACAGCATTCTCTATGTGTTCTCCCTCCAAAAGTCAGAAAAATAACAAGAAATGAGATTTTTCCCAAGTAAGTGAGGAAATAGTCTCAGTCTTGGATATGAGAAAGATCAAGCAAAATGTATTTTTGATGTAGCTTGGGTTTCAGCACTTCAAAAGTTTTAGCATAACATATATCTATTTCATCTCATGTATACCTCCAAGAAAACATCAAAATATTCTACATAAGCTAAATAAGGTTGGGTTTTGCAGTTTTACTATGTCAGCAAATTTTCTCTCAAGAACTCAAAAGGTTCTCTCCTCACTCTTAGGCTAGACTAAGAGATAAGGTTTTCCCCTACTTTCCTTACAGTTCCTGCTAGAGCCACTCAGGGAGTTACTATAACAGCCCCACTAGCAATAAAAAATGATACATACAGAGCATATTCTTATGGGCAGATGCTCATTCTTCAGTCATGTTAAGAAAAGTGATTGTCAAGGAAGCTCTCTTCTGATTTCTTTTTAACCTATGTGTAACAGGAAATTTGGTGGATATCAGTGACACACCTTTAAGTTGAATCGAAAGTGACTCCTTGTGATGGAACAGTTTACTGGGAAAAGACGGGTCCTGGTGGATTAGATATTAACCAAGAGTTCTCAAAGCACATTACATGGTTAAGCTGGTGTATCTGCAACTCAGTCCCTGTGCCACACTTTTTTTATATTACGCACAATAAAATTTATGCTCAATTTAAGCTTTCTTATAGTGGTCAATGTTCTGGGTGAATCAGACTTCTGAAGATCAAAAGCATTAAAGTTTCCTGTGAAAAAAATGAAGCATTTGTCAAGAAAGTGCAAAGCAAAATCAGTGTTTTGATTCAAAGAAGTAGGTTGTTTATTCATACACTGTTGAGATTTCATTTATTTTAGGTTCTTGTTTTCATAGGACTGTTAAGTAAAACACAGAAATCAAGGCTGCAGCATAATTTTTAATATGAGGCAGTTAATTGCTTCAAAAAGTTGTATTTGACTTTGAAAAAGTCATTTAGAAAGAAATTGATAACAATAGTCAGTTAATAACTATGCAGAACCGATAGCACTTTAGTATTACTTTTTTACAGCTATTTTAAACAGCAGTGGCAACATGCTGATTTCACTGGAATGGAACATGTTCCCTAGAGAGTGTCTCAAAGTTAGGATTTCACCTAGACTTCTAAGACTGAGCAAGGTTAAGGACCTGCTCCTTACTGCTCATCATTTGTGAGGTGTGACTACTCATTTTCAAAGATGCAGTTTGTCTGTTTAAGGATATGTGCTTCATGTCTGTTTGCTTGTTTAAATGCAGACATTCTCGGGTGACTGCTTAGGAGCTCACAGTAAGTGAAATCTAGTTGAAGCCAAACGATTCCCAATTGAATCAGTTTAACCCAGAGCCATTTGTTCAGTTCTGGCTGACACAGGGTAACAGTCTTTCTTCCTCATGTAATGTTTGAGCAAAGGGGGTGGGGGCAAGAGGAAGAGAAGAAGAAAGTCACAACCTTGCAAGCATTCTCGAAGTGTGAATGTACAATACTATTTTCATCAAACAGCCTATATTTAAAGTATAAGGCAGTAACCACAGGGAAAGAAAAAGCCCTGTATAATCTCTGTGCTGTTTCCATGAAGATTGACTGTGACTTAAAATAGCTGGAGGTTATTAACACTGTAAATCTTTCTGAAAGAGATTTCAGTTGCATTCAGAAAAATCAGCATATCGTGAATCTGACATAAATTACTGACTTTCAGGCTGTGTTAGAATAATTAAATCATTTTTTATACCCAATGTTATAAGACTACCTTACAAGCCACCACTCCCTAAGTCCCCCTGCTCCCGAAGAAAATTTCTAGCCAGTTGATCAAGTCCATCTAATCCTCCAGTCTGGCAAACTGATTTTTCTCCTAGATTATTTTGAAGTTAGTGGAACATTTTAAAATCAACATACAAGAATGAGTAATTTTTATGTGGAGAATTTTATGGAAGCATTTAAATTCATCTACACTATTTGTAATAATCAGAAAAACATTGTGACTTTTTGCTATAAAATCACTTCTTATTTTTTCTGAGACCCTTACCCTGACCACACTTAAGCATGAAATTAATTTTGCACCTGTGCTTCCATTGTCTACATTGTTACTCATGTATGAGAAATAAGCTCCTCAGAGGAGTCATGGTTGTAGGAGTGAATTAGACCCACATGTTTTTTATGAATGCCAAACTTTGATATGTTGAATATACCAATAATGTACAACCGAAAGAAGGCTTGAAGATCTGTGTATAAATTATTTCTCTTCCATTAAGCTCACAGTAAAAAACTATTTCTCTTACTTTAAATTCACAATAAACACTGTTACTTTAACGCAAAAATAACTAGATGGTGTGTTGGAGCCTCTGAGATTAGAATGGTGTAATAACTCCTTCAGACATGAGATTCTAAGACTTTCCTAATTACATTTTACTCTTACTCTGTATGATGTTTGGGATATCTGTCCAGGTTATTTTCCATAAGAGATATGAATAGAAATAATGGTCCAATTCACTGCAGGTTCCCACTCCTTTCCACCCTAACTTCTTCAGCCAAAATTAGACTAACTCAAACACGCAGTATCTAACTAAAATTTTTATCAACCCCACCCCCATTTCCAAACACTTTATTGTACCATAAAAGTTATGTCATTTGTATGAAAAACTATTTGATTTTTGTAACTCCATGTCTTACAAAATATGTAAAATATCATTCTAGCAGTACTGAAACATCAGTTGGACTAATAAAATCAATATGCTTACATATTCCATTTTATTTACTAGAAAATAATAAATGGAACATCTATCTGGGGATGCCCTTATAGCAGTTTCTAAAGGAGAAGAAACATTCATTGTAAAGCTGAGTTACTAGAAGCTTGAAAGGTAATTTAACAATTTACTGAAATGGTGCACAAATTACTGCAAGTATTTCACAGAAATAAGTTAAAATACACTCAAAAAGTATTAGTTAAAGTCATATTGAAATTTGATATTTTACTGTGCTCTTCAGAACTTACAGAAATACCTAATTTTTGATACAACCAGTATCCTTCTATCCTATTTTAAAGTTTTCACAAAGGAGAGGATGAACTTGGAATGAAAACAATATAGGGAAATGTAAGGAGAGCTCATGCTAGATGAACTGGTATGCAGAAAAATGTTGACGTGAAGAGAAGTTGATAAGATTCAAAGTAGCAATAGCAAATAGTAAAATACCACCTCTTAATCCCATTTAAGTCTTCCCCACATCTCTGGGGAGGTAAAAAGAACACAACAAGGTTACATGTAAGAATGAATTTTACACACTTCTACACAGTATAATTATGTTATTTTGAAAAGTGTGACCTGACTTTACAAGCTGAGTATTGAAGAGTCATCAGCTGTGTAAACACTAGCCTTAACCTTTTGGTTGGAATCCCACAACTGTTTTTTCTCATCTTTTAATTACATGCTTATTTCTGTTCATTGATTTTCTAAATCCAAGCAGATAAAAGGTCTAAACTAGAGGTCTTGTATTAAACAATTAATATTTTGGGCCTCTGAAAAACTTCTTGGTTTTCTTCACTGCTTGTGAATTTATGTTATTTTCCACCGTGCTACAGTGAACTGTGAAATCTATCACACAGCAAAAATCTGGAAAACGTAGATGAAAAACAATGAGGGGATTGATGTGTAACAGAAGTAATGACTGTGAATTATCAGAGTCGATAATGCTTCAAAAATCAATAAGAGAAAAATGTTACTCTTTTTAAGTGTCATATTACAACAATGTTTTGCTGAAAACTGTTGTCTGTATCCAATTTAGGAAGGCATCTGCTCATGTTTGCTTAAAACAAAAGGGTGGTTGACTTAATGAATTATTTACAGGCGTGCAATATGGCAACAGTATCATTATGAACTCTCTTCTAAGATCTCCTCTGGCTACTCCTGGCAGGGTGTCAATTTGCTTGTTTTTATGGTAGGTGCATGAAATTATGGAGCTATTCTCTGAAATGAGATTCTGCTATTCTACTTGCTAAATGTTAGCAAAGTCAATAAACAAACTGCATCATAGCTTCATCTTTGGGAAAAGGCTTATTTTCTAATAGGAGAACAGTATTAACAAACACAGTTTTGAAGCAAAATTTCTGAAGAAGGTATGTGAAGATTTACCACAGGCAGTCTCCTAAAACTACACAGTTTTAGAAAGTATTCTTGATAGTAACAAGAGCTTGTCAGTAGCTTTAAAGAACAGTTTGTTAAATGCAAGGATATTTTTACACGAGTTTTCCTTATTTTGGAGCAGCATGTTAAGTTCCTAACCATCAATCACACCAGCATTGCTTAATTACAGAAGCCAGAGGAAAAGAAAAAGCTATTTTTGATCAAGAATCCAGAAGTACCAGGATTTATTCTGAGCAACAATGTATGCAACCTTTAAATTGCTTGGGATACTGAAGCATCAAGATCTCAGGTCTGCAAAGTTTAGAGGCCATGCCATCATTTCATTCCAACAAATAAAGTAGAGAAGAAAGGACTTAATGAAAATATCCTGCACTTCTATGAACTCACCAAGTGGTTACTAATAGATTGCTATAAGAATAGAAGAGAAAAATCAAGTGGGGAATCCCCAAAGCTCTGCTCCCAGTCTTGTACTATTTCAGTCACTAATGACCTAGATAATGGAGTGGGGCATAATTAGTACATCTGAAGATGACACCAGGCTAAATGCAGTTGCAAGTGCTGGAGGGCAACTTTAGAATGCAAAATGATCTTGACAAACTGGATAAATAGCCAGGGGGGTTGGAAAAAAAAAAAAAAAAAAAAAGAAAGAAAGAAGAGAAGGATTACAGAACATTATTCTTGTCCTTTGGTAGGGACAATTATTCACTCAAATGTGGGACAGGGAACAACTGCTCAGTGGCAGTACTGCACAAAAGGATCTTCAGGTTATGCTTAATCATAAGTAGAGCACGAATCCATAGAATTTAGTCACTGCAAGAAAGACACTTAAATCATCAGGATGCACAAACTGTAGCATGACTACAAACAACTGAAGTAATACCTCTGCTCAGTGCTGCTAATGTCTCAGCTCTGTTTACCTCACCCTGGGAAAGTAATTTTTCTAACCTGTCTCTTATAGGTCTGTAAGAGAAGCCTAAAACACATGGCTCACAAAGACTGAACTAAATGTCCTTCTTCAACCTGAGGAACAACAGATGTAGAATGAGAGCCTGAACCTTCAAAACTTGCACACTGATGTATTTCATGCACTAGTCAAGTTTAAAATTGATATTCCATCCATTCAGTTAATTTCAACTGTGTGGTAATTCTTGATTTATTAGTTACCAGATTTGAAATAAGCATGCAACATAACAGATGTATAATTCTGCTTCTTAGGCAGTCATCTGCAGAGACAACAGGATAGAGACTGCCAAAACCTAGTGCTTATATTGTACTTAATTCATTGTACATAAAAATTAAACACTGACAATTAAAAAGTTGCTTCTTTGATGGCAAAGCTGTTTGTTCAGAACTTCTAATAAAAAGATATGACCCCGTAGACATTTCATCATCTCTCCTTAACAGCTGCTTTGCAGCAAGATACCTAATAGAGGCGGAAGAGGGGAAAAAAAAAAAAAAAAGGAGGAGAGAGAAAAAAAAGTGTGAAGAGGCCTCTAATTACAAACTATTTTGTAAGCTTAGAGAGCATGGAAGCCATACTGTCTTCAAGTGCACCTGTTTGTAATTGGTTTAATAAACACTGTGGTTTTACAAATTACCTTTTTGTGTCCAGCTGGGGTGATAAATTGATGTTCCATATTAACAGAGACCTCATTCATCTCATTTGTGCTCAATGTCAATTGTTTTCTGACCCAAGCATTATGCCTTTTTGTCTTTGGTTTAAATCTTCTGGGAGATATAGTATTTCCAAAACAGCTCTAAAGTCACATGGAAAAGATTTCAGGGATGCTATCCACTCATTGCATAATTGGTTAATCTGGGCAAGTTCTGGATGACATTGTGTTCTCTGTGCTGAGGTCTGTTGTCTGGAGAGGCAAGGACAGGAAAGCTAGTACTTATGTGTGTCTGGCATTCAGAATGAACCACTTTCTCTGCATTTATTACACCCCAGTAATATACTGTGAGAGAAACAGCAACTGTGCTTTTCCTTTGGGGGACAAAACTCGGTTAACTTGGCAAGTCTATGGTCAGTTTGAATAAATTATGAGTAAATGGGTATTTTTTCAGAGCTATGAGAGGGCTTTAACTATTTTAAAGGAGACAGAGCTGAGAAGCTGCAGTGGAATATCTCAAAACACCTGGTTAGCTCTTACTCTAGACTCCAAAGAATGAGCTTTAATGTTTATGTGCAGTGCTGATGCTAGGAAGCTCCTTATTCTTTAATTTTGAAAAAATAATTTCCTCTGAAACCCACTTAGAGGAATCTTCCCTTATTTGACTAAAAAGGGAGACATTCCACCCCTAATATTTGTGACTTAAAAATTAACCAAATACATGCTTTAGTTGTACTTTATAATATGTTTACCACTGCAGTATTTTTTCCATTATGTTAAAAAAAACTGTGTGAAAAAGTTAAAGGTTTTTTAGGTTCATAGAGCAGGGATGAGGCCAACTCTTGTTTAAGTGTAATTCAGCACAATGCAAGACAGTGTTCAGAACAATATAAACAAAACATGCAATTTCAGTTAATTTCCCTGGATCATAAAGATGTGTTCTCATTTAGCATGGCTGATAATGCCAGTTTGTGACAAGAGTAGGTAGATTGTGAGTTGGACTAAATTTATTAAGTGGGAGTCTAGCTCATGCAGCCTTCAGTAGTTCCAGACCTTCTGCTTAGCTACAGACAGTGTAATCAGTCTTCCACTTACAACAGCACTAAACTTGTTTGAAAAATGCATTGTATTTATGAAGAGAGAGGAAGAAAACTCTTAAGAATAACAAATTAAATTATCTTTACAGTCAGAGTACAGACCTGCACTTCCTGTGTTGTAGTAATCTTAAAGACATTCCTTGATCTATCTTCATCAAGGAATTGTACTATTTTAATGGTGTGCTTGTCTACACCTCTGGGGTCCCAGGATGACCATCAAGTGTAAGTAATATGAACATCAAGGAATATCTGACAATGGTACCTGGGGTATGTGACAGGACATCAGCTACTCAGCAGGTTGATATCATAGCCTTCCTAACACTGAGCGAGGCTTTGCAGTCCCAGAGATACTACCACTGCCTGCCTCTAATGACTGTTTTACTCTCTTGGCAGCTGTACTTCAGCAGTGTTTCTAGCCAGCGCTTCTGCTGCCATTATTTATCTGCTCACATATATGGCAGTATATCAGAGAAAAAGTGTTGAAGTCTTTCAGGCTGTTTGATCAAGGGTGCATTGTTTGTTTATGAATATGCTTTCATAACTTGATTTTCTTAAACAGGCAAAATGAATACAGCCTTTATATGCAGTTGGATATAATGCATCGTGTGGCTCTGAATCATCTTCTGAATGTTTTCATCTTGCAGTACAATGTCTGTCTTTAAGCTGTTTTTATCTCCCCCCCCTGCCCCTGACCCTCCAGCTCCTATTTTGAAATTTCCATGGTAAAACAGACATTTGATGTCTTGAAGAAGCTGAATGACCTGAAGGTTATGGCAGAAGGAAACATTAAAATATCAAATCCAGTGTTTCCTTAAGTAAACCTAAATTTTGCATGCTGCTGTCTCAGGCACTTCTGTGATATGTATGTGAGCTGTGGCACCAGTGCAGTGGCTCCAGAGGACAGGGGAGTTTTGGGAGATGAGGTGGAGGCAGTGCCTCTGATTGAACCTGGCTCAGCCAGCACTGTGAGGGCTGCTGCCTAGTTGCTCGTGGAAGCTGCCAGCAACTTGCAGATCCCTCTGTCACCACTGCCACTGCACTCAGCCCTGGTGCAAGTAGGCATATCTAGTTGGGGACTTTCACTTAATCTACTGCCAAACTTCTGGCCCCAATGAAGGTGTTGAGGGAAAAACAAATGTAAGGATTTACACACATACTCTGAGGTGAGCACCGGTTTCCCCTTTCCTAACTCTCAGGTCCCCTTGTTTTCACAAGTTGCAGGTTGTCCATGGCCACAGTCCCTTGGAGGTGTCCCTGTCCTATCATATGTGTCTCATGGCCACCATTATACCCTTTCGGCACATTATGCCCTCACTAGAGCGGGTCTTCAGCCCCAGCAGCCAGGGCTTTTCTGAAACACATCTTATCAGGGTCTGCCTGTGCTCCTGCAACCGACACAGTCAAGGACCAGGATGGGTTTTATTTCCAGTGCTGTTTCTCTTGGTGTCAGTGGTGGCCACAGCGAGCTGCCATGGCCCCATGTGTGTCCATGGCCCCTTCCCACACCATGCACATCCTGTACACACTGGTGCAGCCCCCAACGCTTCAACCTTGTCACTCTTATCAGTTGCTGCCGTGTAGGACCTGTCTTGCCTCATGCCAGGAGCAAAAAAAAAAACCAAACATGGTTGATTTAATCCCTTAGCAACCCTGTTCTCTGTTTTCCATCTGTTTTGTGTTTCCTGGGTGACTTTGCAGTGGTGACTCAGGGCCTCTTGACCAAGGCCCTTGTGTGCAATACAGCTATACAATAAAACTGTGCTTCCCTATCTCACACAGGTGTTTTAAAGATGAGTGCACCCATGGGGACCTCTCTGACATAAGACCAGGCCAGCTGATTGCTGCTGCCCATCCCTGTGGGAGAAGGCAGGGATGCCCCACATGAGAGTTCCTTACACAAATCATAGAACTAGCGTAAACCCACAGTGTGGACAGCTTATTTGCAAACTGAAACCAGCCCAAACAAATGTCAAAATTCTATCTGATATTAATCCTGCTGTTAGCAATTTCTTAGAAGACTTCAGGAAAGTACATTGGAGAGACTGCCATAGCCTCAAGCTCTCTTTTGTCATGGTATCTGTCTTTACATCTTTATTTTGACATGATGTTGCTAAATTGCTAACAGCAGTTGATGGTTTGACCACTGTTTTTATATTCATTAAGTTTGTAAACTCAGAAGCTGCAGATACAACCAGGTCACAAAAATGTAGGAATAGATGAGGATGTATTATCATCCACAAATAAATGTGAAGGGCAACAATTATATCATGAATGTTCAGAAAGTTGTTCAATTAAACACAAGAAAATTGCAAAGCAAACTTTTCTATGCTTTATGTGCACTTCTGTACAGAACAATATGATAATTTAAAAAACCAGTTAAATTATGCATCTCTAGATGCTAATGCCTCTCAGCTGACCTGATAATTGCTTGTAGATGTCATTCAAGTTTATGAAGCCAATTGAAAAGGAAGAAAAGTTCAGAGTATTTTTTTGACACGGAGATGAAACTGGAGAAAATATGAAGCTGTTTGTGGCACATGACTGAGAATGAAGGATTGTAATGGCAGTGCAATAAAGGATAGGTGGTAGGAAATAAGGGAGAATAAGTATCCGGGAGGAAATTGTAGGAATTAAAGAGTGCAGGTAGGAGAAGTTCTAACAATTAGTGTGGATGAACATCTGGCATCACTTAGGAAATTTCTGTGAAGAAAGCATTACATGCCAAATATGTTGTCAGTTGTATCACAAAAAATTTAAAAAGTCATCTACCTCCTGAATTAAGCACAAGTCATTTATTATGTGTGTTTAATCTCAGTTTCTGAATGTGTGGGAATGATTTCATTAAGATTGTTCTTAGAAATAGTTTATTATTTCTGTTCTTTGGTTGAATATTTGTGGGAAAATATCTTCTGAAATACATGCATAGCAAAATCATTTTCACAAACCTTTCCAGACTGAAATTAGCTTTCTACAAATATTTAACCAGAAATACCTACTACACATGTATATGCACAGTCTGCTTGTAGAGGAGACATACCTTTTTGTGTATCATACACGTATGTGTGTCATAACTTTTTGAAATGCAGATACAAAAATACTTGAATAATCAATGAATGATCAGTTCTTGTAATTTTGAAAATCTGAAATAGTCACAGAAATAATAAATCATTTCAGTATCCCCACAGATGTTACCAGGATGCTTTCTCTGCCATTGTTTTAATGTGAACTATTATTTCCTATATTTTCTATGAATCCAGATCATGATAAAAGCAAAAAAGGAAATGAAAGATGAGGCTGATAGATGAGACACATATCCTCAAAGGTTCTTTTTAAAGAAAGAAGGATGCTCAATTTATGGGAGAAATAAAAAAAAAAAATAATAGTATTATCCCAGAAATGTTTTGGCACCATAATTATTTTATAATCACTACTGCATTTCTAAAATTTCTTGTAATCCCTTTTGTTATCTTAGGTCATTATATGATATAGCATATAATCTATGCAATAAAATCTGAAATAAATATGAATTAAATAGAAATCATCCTATTTTGGTGGTGGAAAGAAATGAAGGAGTGGGAGATAGGAGTCAAGACAAGAATTGCTGGTAGTTGCAAAATCTTCCATGTCATT
This sequence comes from Pedionomus torquatus, assembly GCA_013398155.1. Taxonomy (NCBI): domain Eukaryota; kingdom Metazoa; phylum Chordata; class Aves; order Charadriiformes; family Pedionomidae; genus Pedionomus; species Pedionomus torquatus. The sequence goes on along the minus strand of VZRU01010911.1, from coordinate 80,707 downwards.
ATAGCCAATGATAACTGAATGTAAATGCATCTGTGACTTAAAATGCAGTGCTGAGGCTTTTAAATAATGTACTGTCCAGTTATCAGTGTGGCAGATATCAATAGGTTGTTATGATTTTATTACTTTTACATTATAGCAATAATAATTTTGTCAGATTCCAAGATCCAGTTTCATATATTTGTCCTCCAAATATGACTTTTAATAAGACTGCTCACAGAATCAGATAGTATTCACATAGTACATCAGATACATCAGATCCAGCCTCCTGTACTAAAGTAAATATGCCACATGAATACTAATTATTAGTACAGAACAATTATAAAAGTGTATTGCAGAATAATGTACATTATGCATTCTGCTCCTACTGTAATGAAGGCTATGTTCAGTGAGAGAAATAACTGTTCAGACATTCTCAGAAGCTGACAAATTAAAAAATACTCCTCAAAATTGTTATATTAAATTTCATCTGTTCCAATAATCAGAACACAGCAGTTTCTGCCCCCAAGCAAATATACTGTACACACTAAACCAGTGTCAAGGAATGGAGCTACACTGCCTGGAGTCCAGCTAAGAATGTGTTACATTAATAACCCCTGTAGCCAAAATACCATGCAGTGTTGTTGCAGGTTAGTCTTGAGATAAATAGAAATGTGGTCGGTGTAAATGGCACTGTTTAAAGAAATGCTTTTCAGGGAAACAGAATGGCCAGATGTGACATCAGGGTTATTAGCCCCTCTCAGGAACAGCTCAGTTAACAGAGAGAAGAATTCTTTGTGATGATATAATATAAATATTATTCCACGTGTTTTGCAGCCAGGCTGCTCATGTAAAACATATTTTGAATACAGCAAAGGGTATAAAGCTTCTTCCTAAGAATGCTAAAGCCTTCATATTAATGAAACATTTAATTTAAATGTCAAAAATAATAAATATCTTGAAATTGTCTATTGAGGTAAAGAAACATAAGTGAAAGCGATTGACTTAGATACTTGTTTTCTGCCCTGTTACCAAATGCTGATACTCTCAAAGGAATCATTGTAGTAAATGGTGTAAGAAAAAAAAGATATATCCAAATCAGAAAAAAAGACTGATACCCAGAGACAGATGAAATATCTTTATGTCAATAACTTCTCACAATAGCTGCCAATGAATACAGGAATAGTCTGATGAAGTCATCAGACCTCAAGGCTTTATCTACGCTTCAGTGGTCAAGAACAGGATAGACAACAGCACATCATCATAAAAATTATAGTCTATATTCTTGGAATCATGGAAACATGGGATTGTCAGAGTTGGAAGGGACCTCAAGAAATCATCTAGTCCAACTCCCCTGCTAAAGTAGGATTGCCTAGAGCACATTACTCAGGAGTGCATCCAGGTGGGTCTTGAAGATCTCCAGAGAAGAGGACTCCACAACCTCCCTGGACAGCCTGTTATAGGGCTCTGTCATCCACATTGTAAAGAAGCTTTTCCTCATATCCAAATAGAAGTTTCTGTGTTCCAGATTGTGCCCATTGCCCCTTGTCCTGCCACTGAGAACCACTGAAAAGAGTCCAGCTCCATCCTCCTTTAACCCACCCTTCAGATACTTGCAAACATTAATAAGGTCTTCCCTCAGCCTTCTCTTCTCCAGGCTAAAGAGTCCCAGCTCTCTTAGCCTTCCCTCATAAGGAAGGTGTTCCAATCCCTTAATCATCTTTGTTGCCCTATGCTGGACTCTCTCCAGTAGTTCCCTGTCTCTGTTGAACTGGAGGCCAGAACTGGATGCAGTATTCCAGTTGTGGCCTCACCAGTACAGAGTAGAGGGGTAGAATGACCCCTCTCAAACTACTGGCCACATTCTGTTCAGAAAAGGTTTGCATCAGCCCACAGATATTAAATACAAAAGCATAAACTTGAATTTGGGACTGTGGAAGAAGGAGGAGAGTGATGAAAAAATATCTGTCTTACAAGAAAGTTAGAATAAGATCTTGCTCTCAGAATGTAAAGATATGAATTTTTGCCATCCTGCTCTATCCTTCCTCATATTATGGAACAGTAAAACACCTTTCCATTACTTCCAGGAAGAAAATAGAGTGTTCTTTCTAAATTTCAGGTCAACAGTTCATAAAAATTCACAGCTGACCAGCCATGGTGACACAGAAAATAGTCATGTCAGTCTTTGGTCAGGTTTTGTTAGAACATGCTCCATTACACTTTGGAGGATCAAGAAAGGGATAGTCAAGTTTTGAGTTTTGCTCAGTGGAAGGTTTCCAGTGCAGTCCATTTCATATGGGCCGGCTCATAAAATTTATAACTGAGGTCAGTTACTTCATTGGCAATTTTTTCATGTTTTGAAGATCAGAAAAGTCAATTGCAAATTGGGGTAACTCCATCTGAGTCTGCAAGGTAAGGCTACTAGGAACTTTTTGATTGTTCCATAAGCTGATGAAGAATTTTTATTCTGGCAATTTTGTGGTGAATTAGCAGTAACATATAGATGTAAAAACAAAAACAAAACAGAAAAAGAAAAAAAATGCTTAAAATTATTTCACTATGCTACAACTGTCAGACAACTTTACTCCTTCTAAATTTCTAGGTCAGTTTTGAAAGCTCAAGAGGTTTGAATACTTCAAGAAAAATATGGTTACATTTATTTTTACTTCAACTAATCTCACTGCCAACAAATGGGTTGCATTTTCATCTCAAAAGAGTCAAAGTAGACCTTACCATCTTTTTGTTAGTTTTCTGAATTACAGAACTATGAATCTTATTTTTAGCAGAACATTTATATTTTCATATTTTTTCAATACTGCCCACCCTGCCCCCAAAAGTGCATAAAGGAAGAGCAAAAAGGCAGCTTGTTTTGGAGTTCTTCTTTCCTACAACTTCTTTGGAGATACTTAAAATGTGGCTGGGTGTGGTCCTGGGCAACCTGTTTTAGTTGACTCTGCTTGAGCTGAGGGGTTGAACAAAATGACCTTGAGAGGCCCCTTCCAGCTTCAACTGTTGTGTGATTCTGTAACTTCAGAGCATGGGACACTTGATGGAATACCTATTTCATAAAGACCATGAAGCTACTGCATAGAAAAGAGTCCATGTGGAGAAGACATGGCAGCAAAATGCTGCCACTTCCATCGGGATTAGCAAGTTGTGACAAGCTGTGTCATACTACAACAAACCAACCGCAGGTAGAACAGAACTATTTTGGACAAATTGTGTAATGTCTGTCAGCCAGAGTGGGAATTTCTGTTTGTTTTTAAAGATGTTTTGTGCATTTTATCTCTTCCATTCTGTGCCATGAAGGCTGCTATATTATTACAGCCTGATGTTAAGGGTGATAGGAGAAATGCATAACCCGTAAGAGAGGTGTTGGGGTGGGAGCAAGATCTTTCAGTAATGATAAATTCCACAATGTTGCAGGTTTTATTTGCCCTCTTCAACTTCCTAATTTTTCCTAAAAAGGTTACACATATTATCTTTCTCTTTGTGATTTTATTTTCCCATTTGTTAATGTGGAATTTGACAAAGCACTTTGATTTGCTTTATAGCTCTTTGCTATAAAGCAAATCAATCAATAAAAAATGTCCTCAATAGATCAGTATGGGGTTTTTTTTAGAAGAATTAAGCCCTTTTTCAGTTCAGAATATCATAATTCATATAATACCTTGACACAGCAGTGTGTAATCAAAAGAAAAATCTTGATCATTTTGTGTCTCTGAATTCACTGCAGTTTCTCACATCATTGGCATGCCCCAATTGTGACAGGAATTTGAGATGGGAGATATATGTTGATCCCTTCTTCCTCTGGCAAGCAAAATTAGAAAATGCTACAGTATTAATAAATGTATTTGTGCTTCAAATTCTTCTCTTCATGGAACTGAGAATTTTGAACTTCAAAAAAATAATTGCGTTGTTGCCTCAGATTAGGTCTGTGTCTTTGAAATATACTGTGTTAGAATGTTAATTGAGTTTGACATAAGCATGGATATAAAATGCATCATGCCACTCAACTTACCAGCAGTGAAACTGATTACCAATTATAATCATTCTCTGCATGGTGACAGCATACCAAGATGGAGATGTTGAATATTTCAGTTTGCAATATTATCTGGGTTGTTTAAAGTACTGACTACGTGTCCTGAAACCAATAGAGGTAATTGGTATGCATGTAAGAGCTGGCAGGCTGAGCACATCACTTATTTATAGAGTCTTTTGATGTAACTCGGAGGAAAAAAAATGTTAATAAAACATGGTTCAAAGGAAAATTTACACTCACCATTATAATATGACATAAAGTACAAATTATTGTACCTAAATAACTGTTTTCTAGTGAATAGTGTTCCTTTTTCCTTTTATTGAACTAGTCCACTGAAACCTAACAGAAGGGGGGAGGGGAACACAAAGAACAAGAAGGCTATTAACTCTTTCCATTTTGTGATACAGCTATGTGGAAATTAAGATACATACACGAGACAGAGAGAGGAAAATCACTGGGTATGTCATTGCTTTCATAACCTTCTTATTTGCTCCACAAATTGGTTTATGGTCCTCTTAGGGCATGTTCATCAACAAACTCCATGTCAACAATTCATGCGACGCTTGAAATGGACGAGAAAACAGGATATAGAAAGTAACACGATGACCTTAGTTGAAAGGCAGCAAGCCAGTTAAATTAGCCTTCACATAAGTCCCTCTACTGCAAGGACACCAGCAGTCCCAACTTCTCTTCAAACAGGAAGACAAATGTAAAATCGTAAGATAACCTTTACAGAATGTTTTGTTTTTGTCAGAGCTGGTTGTAAACCTTATGGAAACTATGCAGAGTCAAACTTTGTATCAGAGGCAAGAAAAATTCTGGTCACCAGATAAAAAGTAAAAAGAGACACAATTAGCAATCAGAAATAGCAAATGCTGTTAAAAACCACTGTCATTCAACTCAGAATTTGTTTTTATGGAGCGAGGGAAATTTTTAAAACTGGAAGGGAAAAAAGAGGGGTTAGACAGTCCAAGCTATCTAATGTGGGTTAAATATTAGGATACTATATAATATTTACTGAGAAATCCCACTTAATCTTGTCATTAATGACTGAATTGTTATGTTCATGTCCTAGTGGTGACAAATTAAAGTTGATCAAGCACTGATTATTGTCATTTCCATAAACACAACCACCTGCATTTCCTGTTTTTAAATGCTTCACTGTGCAACCTTAGTGCTCTGAAAACTTATTTTTAAAGAAGAGTTATCATTTCATGTAAGTTTAATAGCACATTAGTGATGCCTTTTGTTCTTTAATGTTTACCCTCTGATGCCTGTCCATCATGGCAATGAAAACTCCCCACAAGCCCAGAGTAATGTCTCAGTAACATCTCCCAAAAGCCCCTTAGCCCCTCAGCGCCTCACTGATCTTGCCTTACAGACAAGCAGATGCCAGTAAAAATAATTAAAAACTAAACAATAAATTAATTCCTAATAGTGAGTTCCACACCCAGGTAATCTCATTAATGTAATTTAAAGCCTTCAGTTTTATGTGACATTGAAGGCTACATCTGTCCATCAAATATAGTTGTTGATCTTGTGGCTTGTTTGCTGAGCTGCAATCATGAAGATCCTCCTGATTTCATTTTGGCTCTATGTGATACCTCAGATCACTTTTCAACTCCACTTTAAGAATTAAAGTGGTTGGAATTAAATGCTTATTTACAAGCGCATCCTCTTGAGACTATAATTTTGCTGAAGCAATATTTAATTACTTTTAACATATTTGAATGATTAGAGCATGAAGAGAAAAATGGCAGTGAAATGTAGGTAAAACCAAATTCCCTGCTAGTTAACTGCTACTAAGACTAAATCCTGAAGAAATCAGCATGGGTTAGAGGTGGGCAGGAAAAAAATATCTGCTAAACAGTACATGTTTCTGAGCTAACCAAGTTCATGTTTTATTCATAAAACACATAATAAAATGCTTGAAAGAAGAGCATTATTTCCCTTGTGCCAAAGTCCTCAATAGAGGTCAAGGCAAAGGAGAAAGATTGCACATACACCTTTCCTCCATAAAGCTTTTTGGAACTGTATTGCAGGATCAAGTGAAGCCCAAGCGCACTGCCAATAAAGAAATACACACATGTGGAGGTAGGGCCTCTTAACAGTATTAGCATATGGAATCTTTCAGAAAAGTGAATAATTGGCCTGTTTGCACCCGAACTACATCTGTATAGTCAACCTTGGCAGGGAAAGCTCTTGTCAGCCAACTTACAGGTCAACTTTTCCCAAAGACTCTTGCAAAAGAGGGAGATGAGTACCGATTTTCTCTCTCTGAGATATGTATTGAGAGATGAGATGAGATGAGATGAGTCCAAAGGCTCTGTAGTAGATGACTACTGATCAACCAACAGGACCTAGATGTGTATACCAGTAGCTACTGAAGGAGGTAGTTGTAAAGGGGAAACTTGGTTCGGTGGTGGACCATCAAAGTTAGGCCACTGCTTACTTCTGCGTCTGTAATTGTCACTCTCAAGACTTAGGAGTTACAACATTATTTGTTAAATTCAGAGGTAATACTCACATCAATCTCTATGAGAAGGGAAATCAGATATACTCTTAATCCCTGTAAAGGCTACCCATTTGATACAGGTGCTGTAACTTGTTAGTACTCATTAGTAGCTAGTGCCTATATAAAAAAAAAGCCAGAGAGCTTTCATGTACCATGATGTTAAAATTACTCTTGCAGTTGTTTTCTAGTACTCTTGATCAACATGAAGACTTGCTTTTCATGAAATGAGTGAGATCATGTCCCCATTCACTCAGCCAACTTTTTCTCCCGGTCTGACTGCCTAGTTGTCACTGAGACCCTAACTCAAGCCCAGTACAGTGGTTTCACCACTACCTGCTCAAAGCATACTCTTCTGTCAGCAGAGTCTGGTACTCCAAGCCAGCTAGGGGCATGTGAGCTTTGATGTCAAATCAGAGGTGTTTTGTGAGGAGGCATTGGGGTCTCAACATCCCTATGTTAGGTCTGGCACAGTGCCTGCAGACTTTGTGTGTCCCAGAGCTGCAGCACAGCAGCAGCTGTCTGTGGGTGCAGAGGCAGAGCAGTCAGCCTCTGCCTGAGATCTAGAACCATTGGAGTCCAGTGCAGCCTTTTCAAGGGTGCCAAGTTTCAAGGCTGGAATATTCCTTAAGTATCATCGAGGATACAGCTGTCAGGAGGGGAAAATTAGGTTGAGTTACCCTCGGAGAATGCTACACTAATTCAGGAAATGCACACAAAGGACATAAGAAACAAACATAAATTAGAAGAAGAAACATGAAAAATATCTTTCAGCATCTGCCCTGCCCTTTATTATTATTCTAAATGCATTCAACCAATCATCGTCTCAGTTTGCTTCATTATTAGCAAATTGTAAAATAAATACTGAATATTTTTGTCTTCCCATTAGCAATGCTGCATTTAATTTCCTTTGCGGACTGATTTCCACAACTGGCACAAAGGGAAATATCCTGTATTGGTCACCTCACTCATAAAAAAATATATTTGAAAGAAAGAACTTAAAGCACAGTTTGGTCCTTTTTAATTTGTAGAAAAAGAAAGATGTTGATTAAATGCATCTTTACTGGTCATGAAGTTTTGAGCTGAATAATGAAAAAAACCACAACAAACTATTTAAGGAAGAAACATAGTCATGGAAGAAAACAGGAGGAAAATACAGGCAGACAGAACTTGTTTTGTTTAAGGTTTCAAGTGTGATGACTACAGTTATTAACATACTGAGTAACATTGTTGTTTCAGAGGCTGCATAATATGCAGGAAAGAAACAGGTTTCTCAGTATATGTTTTGATCTGATTTCTAGGTACTAGAGAATACACATAAGATATCATGAAATCAGAGGTGATGCCTACAAAGCTCCTGAAGAGAGGAACGGCTGTGAGTATGATCTGCATTTGGTCTTCCCCCAGGCTCTGCACGAAGCCACCATGCAGCTGGCATGTGGAGGGCCTGTGCACAAGGGATGGTGGCAGGGCAGCAGGTTGCAGGCCTGCTGTTTTTGAAGTTTATTTTCTTCCCTTTCATGTGAACTTCTAATTCCCTGGAAAACACAATGCAGACTAAGTGAGAAAGCTGAAGAAATTTGTTTGGTATAGATGTATCTAATTAGTGGACAATGGCCACTCTCCACGCCATGTCCAGTTGTGTACTTCACCTACTTCAAGCATTTTTTCTTTATAGGCAATTGAGAAAGGAGAGTCTGTCTGTCAGAAAAAGAGAGAAGCAAGCACAAAAGGTAATTAATGCATAATTTTCAGAACTTCATTCTCCTCTTGAGTGTTCATGCTCAGAGTAGTAATGAGTTCCTGTTGAATGTCACCTCCCTGTAAGGACTCCTTACCTCTGATGTCTAACTGACAAAAAGTGTCATAAGAAAAACCCTCTGGTAGCCATCCTCTTCTGACACATTAGTTAATTTTTCTGTTGTACTGTGAATTATATTTACCTTCAGAACCAGCGTACGTAGATTTCTGAGTATGCTTTTAGATGTAGATGTTGCAGTTGTAACATGTTCTCTGCTGGCTATACAGATCTGTGTTTGCTTGCACAACGTTTGTGGGGTTTTTATCACCACTGAGATTTTATGAGGCAACAAGAGGCAAAATAAAACAGGAAACCTGGCACCCCTGTGTAAGCAATTTAACCACAGATAAGAAAATGATGGATTCTAGTCTATCTCATTCCATAAACTGAAAATAAAAATAATAATGAAGTGGTCTATAATAAAAAGAAGAAAAAAAATACAAATATTACACTATTGATTTTGAAGGACTGTAATTTTAGAGAGGTACTTTCAATTCTGTCAGCATTATAGATCCTCAAAATGAATGGATTCTGTTTCAGGGACACTGCCTTCCAAAAAACCACCTCTCATTATCTGCAGTGTTTTGAATAAAAACTAAGGTAGCATAAATGTTTAAACAGATGGCTCAATGATATGCCTTTTTTCTTTACTAATCATAGTTATTAACACAACCACTTTATTTTTTATTGTGTTTTAAATAGGCATAGAAAATTTGAGTCTGATAACGACCTTTGTACAGCATGCTGCAAATTGATTTTGATGACCTTTCACTCTTAGATAATTAAGCTTCATGCACATTCATCTTGTTCCCACTGCACAGAGACTGCCTACTTCACTGAGCCCTGCAAATTTCACCTTTTCCAGGATGTTGTCCCTTGATCTCCACCACTGATATTTTGCTGTTGGGAAACTTAGTGGTTTTGTGTAAAAATTGCAACTGCAATTTAGTTTTCCCTTAAGTGTTAACACTTGTGCAGTGCCAGATCTGAGGTGAAAATAACTTTTTCTCTTTTCAAAATGGAAGTTCATAAAAATTAGTTGTCAAATAGTCTTTGACTCATTGTTGTGCCTACTTCAGGTTTATTTTTCCCTGAGAACTAAATCTAATTTGGATTGTTTGGTGATTCAGCTTAAATTCTCATTCCATCCTCCACAAACTTCATCTACATAACATCATGGATACTGAAGAAATTATTGCAACGATCCAGGAGAAGCTGATTTCCAACATGGAAAAAAACCCCAAACGTAATGACTGAAGGACAGAAATGCAGCATACAGACAGAATGCACGAGCATAACTGTCTCTCATGCACTGTTTTTCTTTAGGCATCAGCTGCTCTAAAATTAAACATTTTACAGAAAAGTGCACCTGTTACACCATAATACATTATCAGTGTATCGTAAACGTATTCTGTGAATGGTCAGAAACTTTCTGAATATGAACTGGCAAAATTTGTGTACTTGAAAAGCAGACATCCTGAAAGCTAAATATATTAAGTCTTCCAGTAGAAAATGGTAAGAGAATTAAACATCTCTTATCAGGCTGTAGAAAATTACTTAGTCCTAAACACACTATTCTAAGTGGAATTTTTTCTCTCTTTTGACAACAGAAGTTGCTCCTATGTTTCTTGTCCAACAAGCTAATACAGGTAGCAGATATCATAGGATAAGCGTTGTTTCTAGATTGATAAAAACCAGCAAGTCAATCCTGCAACAGTAAGGGACTATATGGACAAATCACCCAAAGAATCTATATTGCTTCTTTGTATGTTTGCACTAAGGACCTGAATAGGGGACAAGTGTCCTCAGTGCCAGAGTTCTGCAACCAAAGATAAAGGCGAAGCCTTTATCCAACCTGTCACAAGCAAGTTGATATGCATGTGCAAATGAAAGGGGGGGAAAAAAAAAAAAAAAAGAGAGAGAAAAGAAAGCAAAAAATTAAGCAATACTGTTTTTTTGTTTTGGTTTTTTTTTTTTTTTTTTTTTTTTGGTGGGTTGTGGTTTGTGTGTT
>VZRU01010911.1:35731-63405 GCA_013398155.1 Pedionomus torquatus | reverse complement strand
AAGCAAGCAAGTAAACAACCAAAAATGAACAACCAAAAATGGAAGTAAGAAAAGAGGACAGATGTGAAAATATTGCTTCCTCCGGATAACAGTTTTCTTCGTTCAGCTGCTGAAGTCTTATTTATTCACTATTAATAAATCAAAATATCACAGTGATTTCGTACACATTAACTATGGGCTCCCCATGGGAAAGTAGAAATACTTTTTCACTCCTTGAAGCACTAAAATATTGCCTTCTAATNTTATTATTATTATTATTATTATTATTATTATTATTATTATTAATCAGTGGTTTTATAAGAAAACATAAGAAAAGACGTGACAAGATCTGTCTCTTCCTACAAGATTTTTTGAGTGGTGGAGTTTTTTGTTCATAAGAGACTTAACACAAACAGAAAGAATAATAAATTGAAGTTTTTTTATAAAAGAACACTATAAGCTCATGAATCAGAGGCATTTATTGTTCTTAACAGTAACATTTTGAAGGCAAACACAGAAGCCTGGAAAATATTATGCAATGACTAACATTAACTTAAAGAAGAAATTTCCCACTAAACCACGCTGTGGCTAATGATTTAAAATACTACTTACTATTTAAGTGCTGCTCTCCCTTGAACCCATATATTTTAAAACCAAAGACATTTACTGGTGGACAGTTCTGCTTTTGGAAGCTCTCATTAAATACTTCATGTTTAACATTGGGGTCAAAGGTTAAGAAAACACCCCATGAACTGAGTAAACTATGTATTCAAGTAGGCCTCCTCAAATTATTAATTTATGTTCACATTGATAATAGCTAGCTCCTTCTAGACCTTTGGTTCACACTTTGAATCAAAAATACCAGACTAACTACCTTAGGAAAAGCTAAATGAACTTTAATGAAGAATAAACAAATTTGAATACCCATAAAAAGAGAGGTATATAATGCAAATATTATTTGATTCAAAATATAAAGCAACTTCCCAGCTGCACCACAACAATATGAGATTTTCAACTTTTACTGTTGTTTTTTTTCACTTTTTTTGGTATAGTGTGGTGTCTGCATCTTATGAATTTAGAGAAAGGGAATATGATTATGCACTGGTTGGGACTAGGTAAAAAGGTACGATATAAAAGAAAAACTAATTGGAATCTTTGTTGCAAAATACAGCTGAACTAAAGGCCAGTACTTCTGTGTTGCTTGCATTAACTAAATTCACTTTCTTTCTCTTTTCTTTCATCTTTCTTTACCTCTGCATTGTAGGATGTGACTGGAACGGAATTGAGCTGTTCTCATCTTCTTTCAGTGTGAGTCTTTTATCATGGAAATTTTAGCAAGTTTTAAACTTTTTGAAAATTTTGAGGCTTATTTCAACCAAATCTCCTTGCAACTTAACTGTTTCTGGTCATGACAGAAAAGCTGATCTGGCATCTCTTAATCAAGGTTGCACATGCTGGACACCAATCCGTGAAAGAAAATTCTCTAACTTATGGTAAAACTTGTGATTCATGGGGATACAGCCCCTGGGATCCTCCCTTCAACCACTGTCAAGCTCAACACTAATTAGGAATGTACCTGGAGATCTGTACACAGTTGCAAATGTGACAAATGCTTTCAGTCAGCAGAGGACCTATACCACTTCCATGACGCCTTTACAGGATCCCTTTCACAGGAGATGGGAGGAATTCAGAGGCTTGGCTGGAGTATAGTGTTCTCCAACTAGTCCCACTTGGCAAACTATTTCTTGAGCAACTATTTCAGCAGCAATTCTGAATTTAAAGCAGCTCCCATAACAGACAGGAGGACCTGCCCACAAATTCATTGTTCTGTAATTCAACAGGGTATTTGACATCATCCCTAGGATTTAAGTAGATCATTTTTTCCAGAGATTCAAGGCAGCTGAGTCCAGCCACTTGGTTCACATTCAGTGGATTGCTTTTAACTAAGTTGTAGCCTCTCATCTTGAACTGACATTACATATCACTCATCACTATCTGTCAGAAGTTATATCAGTGTCTGTAGCAGCTGTTGCATCTTCTGGATGAAGAGTCTCAATGTTTACCTTTAAAATGTCAATCCTTTTTCACTCAGCATTCACAGACCTGTTCATCTGTTTGTTCTCAACTGCCCTGGAGAGATGTGTTCAGAATAAATGAAGCAAGCATGACAATTTAAATACAAGGAAGAAACTGTAGTCAAAGTCACCTGCAGGTTTCACTTTACAGGCCAGTTCTAAAAGGGATCCTTCCTGCAGTGATAGCACTCAACTGTGAATTACTGTTTAAATCTTGTGTGGAAGAGGCTGGCACAATTTTGATAACAGAACTTCTCTGTTGAGATTTAAAGATGAAAGGATTTCTCCGCATAGATGATTGCAAAGAGACAGGATACCAAAACAGTGTCATGGCCAAGGCACTTGGTACTCTACCCAGGAATACCAGCTGTATTCAGACAGCACTTTTATGGTGTAAATCAGGAAATCATTCTAATCATCAATTAAGCCATCAAGATGCCTGGCTGCCACCTCTAGACAGCAAAGATACAAGGAAAGAATGGTTAAGCTGCAGTGCTTCATGGTTTGCAGAAAATTTCTGAGCAAGACTGAGACAGTCAATTTCCCTACAGCCTCAAACACCACTGAGTTTCCTTTGAATAAAGCCAGCACCCTGTTTTGATGTTTTGCCCTCAGACTGTGTTGCATGCTTCTGAATTTGAAAATGTAGCAGTCTGGATGTGCTACTGAATAAACTGTAGGCTGACTTGGCCTTCTTCTGGCCATTGCCACAATGTGGTTTTGGGGTGGTTATTTTTTTTTTTCAACACAGGTGCTGAAGTGCTTGAAGGACCACGATGCTACCACTTCATCAACCTTCAAGGACTTCAGGTTGTATTAAGTAAAGGCAGAAAAACACTGAGCCCTTAATTATTGAGTTGATAACAGCCACACAATGGCTGCAAGGACTTGCTGGACTTAGTGTAGGGATGGCTGTACAACTGTTGCAGTTCTTATTCTTTTCAGGTGGTGGGATGTCAACAGAAAACTTTGCAGCAGATGTGTGCATATGAAGTGATACAGGTTTAAGAGCAAAACAGTGTAGGGAAAGAACCTGGTAATATTGACAAGACTACTGTGATGTTATGTGTTGAAAAACATAGTGATTGTCTGTTACATTGTAAAGGATGCTGAAGCTTCTTTCTGTGTACTCCTGTACTTGGCCTGAGCTGTCGTGCTTCTCTTTGCTACATTGGTGACAGTATGCAAAATACCTACAAAGGGATACTGTGACCTTAAAAGGGTGCAGCAGATAATCATTGCAAACCTTAGCCTCAGTGGATGAACTGCTTCCTGATGATTTGAAAGTCACCATCATTATCTGATAACGGTCCTTGTATCTGATTTATGTTATTCCTAGAATATATAGAAAACATTTGCTTGCTTTGGCAACACAGCTAGCAGAGCAAATGTGTTTTATTGTCCCAAATAAGTTCCTAGGCCTCCTTATTTATTGAAGTCCTAAACACATAATGAGAACATAATAATCCTATTAACAGTCCTATTAATAGTCCTACTAACAGCCCAGCATATCCACACAAAGATCAATTGCATCTGGGTTTCTAAACCCACATGGATATTTGAAAGAAACCCATGGATGCAAGCCCTGCCAGGTCTGCTCTTTAGCCTCTCTGCTATGGCAACATGTTTCAGGGCTCCCAGAGGGACTGAAATATGTGACTGATAATAAGTGAAAAGTTCTAGCTATGAAACATTTTTGATATTAAATATATAATGTTCATGGATGGTGTAGTGACTTCTAGGAGCTATCTGCAGGTACTAATATAAACACATACACTCTATTTATGTGCCTGCCTGTCTGTCTGTCTGTCTGTCTATCTATCTATCTATCTATCTATCTATCTATCTATCTATCTATTACATGTACAGAGGAAAGAGACCTTAGAAGCTATACTCTACCATAGTAATTAGTGCCCTACCCCACAGCTGGACAAGGCAAATAAGTACTGAGCTGTGGAGGCTGTCTGCCACAGCAACTCTAAACAGTCCTTCCCATTTGGGGCAGAAACGTTCGGCACAGGAGGCTTCTGTTTCCACTGTGTCCTTTGTGCCTCTTGTCTCATTGAGTGGGAGCACAGCCTATGAGACTGCCAATCCAGCATCTACTGAAGGCACAGCATTCACTAAAAAATGGGAAAGAAAAAAAAGGTTTTCCTTTGATCTACAATCCATGCTCTGCCCTTCCTCTGCACTGTTCATACATATGCTCCACATAAAAAACCACATCTAGAACAAATTCCTTTCTGTTGTTCATATGTGTGAGCACAGGCTTGATCATCCAAAAAAATGAGCAGGTGGAACACAGTCGGGATCTCTTTCATTAAAATCACACAATTTTTATGCACTGGCTCCATTGACCCTTTGCTCAGAACATTTTTGCAAAGTCCTTGTGCCTTTGTGGTTACATTGTTGTGAGATTTTAAGGCTGCTTAGAAGTGGGATATGCACAGGTGAAAAAGCGTCTGTTTTCTGTCTACAATCCATCTTTCTTTATCACAGCCAGATCAGGAAGTGGTGATGAACTTCCATGCTTGCATGTGCTCTTCCATCAGAACTAGAACCATGGGGGAACAGTTGCACATTGTAAATGTTTTCCATCAGTAGGCACCTGTGACTATAATCATTCATCCTCAACCGTGGATTTATGATAAGGTATTATAATGCAAACTGTGACTGAAATTTGATTTTGCTGTTGCAGGAAGAGAGGGAAAAATGGATTTTCTAAGGCAGGCTGATAATTAAACTTGGGAGCACTGGCAGAACAGCTGAGTGTAATGGATAAGCAGTTGCTATCCTGCAATTATATATTAGAGTATTAGTGATCTCAGAAATGGTTTGCTGTTCCATCAATGAATCCATCTGGGTCATTGAATTAAAAAAATAATCTAATTTAATTATGAGTCTTGCGGGCTATTGTATGATGTCTGCCTTTGGCTCCGTGTTAACAGCCTACCTAATTTTCCTCACTCTCTAAAATGAGATGTGGTTTCAAAGGAGCAGCTTTTCAACATTTACAGAAGCACACATAACATGCTTCAAAGCATGTGACATAACTTGTCTCCACGGAGGAGCTCAGTAGTGGCCAATACACAATATGCCATATTGAAAAAATAATGTACTTGAGAAAAAGAACAGTTTTGCTGCTCCAGAGTCATTATTAAGCCATGTTTATGGGTATTTCATTGACACAAAGTGTTTTTGTTTCATGAAAGACAAAGTTAACTTAATTAACATTGGAATCCTCCTGGGAAAGCAAAGAGTCCCATAAAGGATTTTGAAAGAAATTTTTCACATTTCACAATCCAAAGCATATGTCTAGAGATAGGAAATACAGAAATTATAAATGTATCTAGTTGGTGAATATGTAAATATATTTGGTATGTGTGACATTAATGTCGTTTTCATGCACAAACATGCATCTAAAAATGATGATTCAGAAACTGAAGACAACATCCATTTATGAGTATAAAAAAATAGGAAGGGGCTTTTTTTTTGTTTGTTTTTTTCTTTTTTTTTTTGTTTTAATCAAGAGAAAGAGAGGGGAAAAACACAAGAAACAGCCCTAATTTTATAAACCCTGATATTTTACCAAGCTAGGACTGAGACTCTTTTGTAGTAGGTTCCTAATTTGTTCATTTTACTCTCTCTGAGTAACTAGATCAAAAAGCAGTGTCAAATGCCCAAAGCAGTGTTTGTCAGCAGTTCTTTTTTATTTTAAAGCATCTGAATAGAGGAAGGCTAGTACTGTATTTCCAAACGGACACAGGAAGGCTCCTGTTGGCAGCCCCTTGCTGCAGAATGAATACATGCCATGAGCATAGACCATTTGTCTGCTGATTACAGCAGACCCCGGGGGAGCTGATGTTAGCTCTCATTCTCACCTCTCTTTCTCTCACAGTGTCTCTTTGCTGTGGCAGTCCTTCCTCCCCTCCTCCTCCTTGCCTTCATTCCTCACAGCTTTGAGTCGATCTGACTTGGCAGTGGTATATTTAAGACTGTTTTCCAAATTAAAATCAGACTAGGATGTTTGAAATGTGTTGACTTGCCTTGAAGGTTAACACAGAGAAGAAAGAGAAGCTAGTCTCATTTGGAATTCAGCACTGATCATAATGAATGTACTTGGTATTCATGTGAATCTCACATGTATTTCCATAAGAGTGTTACTGTAATTTAACATTGGTACTAAAAACACTGAGGGGAGAGGGGCACTTAAAATAAAATGTCATGGAATAAAATAATAAAAAAAAAAGGATACACATTGTGTCTCTGCAGCAATTCTACAGTTTGCCAGTTGTTTAATTCTTGATTTACAAGCTGCTTCTCCCATCCCCCACTCATTTCCATAGATTTTTCTCAGAGAAAATATGAGAAATATTCTTTTACTGTGCTAAATATGTAGTTTTATGATTCACTACTCCCAGAGGCAGTGGTGATGTATGTGCTATCAAATTACATGGATTTTACACACCTATTTTCTCTGATATCCAATAAGAAATGTGTACTTACTGCAGTAACCTTGCATTACTCATGTTTCACTTTGGAGAGGCAGAGTATGCTGCACCAAGCACATTCAGTAGCCTGCTGTCTCATTTTTTTCCCCCTTACAGTATTTTAAAGGGGAAAATATGTGTTATGCTCCAGCAAATAATTTTCTGAGATTCTTAATTCATTTTTAAAATAGGTTAAATGGCCAAATCTCAGTGACAATAGACTTCAGAGCAACATTTCTCTCTCTTTGCACACCCTGATTGTGCTTGGCAGTTTTCTCCTTTTTCGTTAGTTTGTTGTTGCTGGAGCAACACAACGAAGAACAGCTTTTATGGTTTAATTATGGAAAAATCTATGTATATTCCCATGCCTATTTTATGATCATTCTAGAGTCAAAGGGTGTTTCCCTCTAGTCTTCACTATTTTAACTACTTACAATTTTGCCCATCTAAATCTTTACGAGAGAACCCCATTTTTTTGTGCCTTAAAATCAGAAGTTGCTTCCTATTTCTCAGGGGAACATACATGAGTCACAAAGTGTGAGGAAAGGCAGGGTGCATGCATGCATATGAGGGAGTAAGAAGGGTTGGGATGTAAACAAGTTTCTCTGCTGTTAAGCAGAATCTCAGCTTTCAGCTTTTCCAAGATTTCCTGTTTCCAAAGGAAGAGCTTAAACATGAAAACCTGTCCACCTACTTCAATTACCTTAGAAAAACATGCAGTGAGCCTGATATCATCAATGGCATATGGGATCCATTCACCTACATGGGTATACTGTTCCCTTAAAGGAAGTCCCTAATTCCCTCTCTATTCAGAGAAAAGGTGCTGGATGTCTTGGAGTCTCACAGATGGAGAATCTGTCCTCTTCAGTTAAGGAGTTTGGGAGCTCAAGCTGATCACAGATCTCTTTCTGGTGCCCTCCGGAAACACGTCTGTCCACTGATTTTTACAGAATTCTTGTTAGGAAGACCGCCTCATTTGGGACCTATATACAGCTTGTATGTATGTGTTAGGAGGGCTGATTTCTACACTGGTGACTGAAACAGAGAAATTATTTTAATTTTTTTTACTATTTCATTGTTCATTAGCATAGGCATAAGAGGAGATGAACATGGTATATATTCTGCTCTGCATATCTCACAATGGATTTGACCAAATAAACCATTTATGTTGCATAGAGGAATTGCCAGGGAAATTATCTTTGTTATGAGGCTTGAACAACTGTGTACCTACATTTCTTTTGCATACATAATTAAATGTTTTAGTTAATATCCACCCATTTTGGTTTGTTTTGGTAGTTGTTTTTTTTTGTTGTTGTTGTTTGTTTTGTTGTTGTTGTTGTTGTTTTTCCCATGGAAATTTGTTGTAAAATACAACGTAAGTACAGCCAGTCTGGTTGTGGTGGCTTGGGGAATAGGTTTTGACTTAGAACAAATTATTTTTTCAGTATGATTTTACAACCCCAACTGTATTTATCACCCACTGAAGGTAAAGGCAGGTTGATATATTTTTCCTAGTAGACACCTAACAAAAGGGAGTGAGGAAAGGTGAAATAGTTGAAAATGAAATAGATCCCCACATCATGGAAGAGGGATACAGCAATATGTTACTCTCTCAGTAGTTCCCTTTGACTGAGAGCAAACTGAAATGATGGGACTAAGGTGGTGAAAGCATTGCATAAAGCCTGGCTTCACATATTTTTTGTTCAGAATGGAAGGTTCAGTGACCGGTGTTGTAGTAATACAGGAGCTTAAGTGAGCAGAGATCATTATGCATGAAAAAACACAGGACTTTTGACAGAGGCCTGCTTACCCTATACTGAAACCTTGCAAATATCTGTGATCTGGATATGTATTTTTACTGTATTTGCCATTACTTTGTCTATGCCGACCTCGGAATTAAATTACTTTTCTGCTCTGTCTATTGCACTAGGAAATGGAATATTCATTTGGAGACTATATTATAAATGTTATTCTTCAATATATACATAGAAATATGTCATGAAGAGCATGTCAGCTGAAGCTTTAATAATACAATAGATGTAATGAAAATTAATTGCTCACTTACAGACTATATTTTTTTTTCATTTTTATGCACACTGAAGCTGTAATCTTATTGACATTTCCCCTAACCTGTTACTACTGAAAGGAGTGCTCCCCCTTTCTTGTCCTCTACATCCATAATTTTCAACACAGTACCTCCTCAGCTGTGCTTTTTTTTGTAGTGATATGTGGTGAATAAGAGGTGTTTTAGGTAGGAAAAAAGTAACTAGGCAAGTGCTGAAGATGGCACTGCCAGTGAAAGAAGTGTCTCTGAAAACACATATGAAGAACACAGAATACAGTGAATCAGCTTACATTCTTCTTTCAGACAACAGTAAACGGCAATGAATGGCTTCCTCAAATTCAAGGTGATATCAGCATACTTTGATTCTCCTTGCACTTGTTCACTTTATTTCACCTATCATAGTTTTCAGTTGAGAGCTGGTAACTTTTTTAAAAAAGCTAGTTCTATTACATAATATAAAGTTATATGATTAAAAACACTACCCCACGTTACTACTGCAAGATAGTCTGAAAACTAACTTTCAGATGCAGGAAGTTACAGAAGGCAGTATCCATCTAGTTACTGAAGATTAGTAATTTTCTAGCTATCTTTGAAAAGAGGAAAAGACTAAGCTACAGAAGAAGACATCAAAAATGTTATACTGAACTGCAAATTTTCAATCTTGATAGGATGTTTTTTGATTTAATGAAACTGGGAGAAGAAAAAAGAAAGCAATTCTAAAAGTAAATCAATAAGAGAATCACTTGATAATTAAAGTGGTTGAAAAGGGGTTACTTGACCCTGCAGACATATATTAATTAATATGTTTAACTTTTTATTTATAATCAAGGATCTGAGTAGGAATGTGCTTCAATTTGGACGGGGGGATGAGTTATGTAGGAGTGTAACACAGTTATGAGAAGACTACAATGCATTTCATGGTACTACTGAAAGACTTTAGTTCTTTTATCCACTTCCCCTATATTCCACGTATATTTTCTGTTGTTCCATGATATAACTGGCCTTGAAGTCTCAATCTGGAAAATATCTGAATATCTGCATAGCTTTAGGGTTTCCAAATATCCTTTGGACATCAGTTCTCTCTTATTCCATAACGCGTGTGTGTTTATCACATTCCTGGGTCAGACCCTTTATAAGAAGTAGTAGTTATTTTGTCAGTTAAGCCTTGTTAAATTTTAAAGGTTAAGTTAGTAGTTTTAACAAACAGGTGCCCGTTCTGTTCCCCAGAACAGAGTTGTGATCTAATGCACAACATTAGATCTTAATCTTAAGTTAAGTTCTGGTGTCTTGGCATTCATTTCTTACCTTAAAAAACAATGGTGCCTCATGGTAAGAAGCACAAGAAGACAATATCAGACTACCAGGCCAGTGTCAGTGTCCTTAGTTTAGGAAGTTTTAAAACACCTAACAATGGGGAAAATATAATATGCATTTCTGTACTAGTTTATGGAGAATAATTCTAAATTTCAGGTCATTACTCAACTTTTTACTAGATATCCTGCCTGTTAGAGAGTTAAATCCAGCTGAAAATTCATGACAGGGCATGTCATGGTGTGGTATGTGCTATTCCTTAGTTTTGGCCAAAGGAAAACAACCTTACCTCAAGAAGGCTATAGCTTTCAAGATATATATATATAGATATAGATGTTAAGAGAGAAATTAATTAAAGATACAACTTTTAGATTCCATAAATTCTCTTGTTTCAGCCTGCCAGATACTAACAATTGAAAGAATGTTTTCCACAAACTAATCTTGCATGTGGAAATCTCTAAATTCCTTACAGCACACAACTCTCAGTTTAAGTTGGGTAAGTCAAAAAAGTTGGCAGCTGCACTAAGGAAGCTGGAGCCACAACTACAAGGGGAACTACTAGGGACTTCAACACTTTCCAGAGGAAATTTCAAATACAAATTATTTACCAGCTGTATTTAATAGCAAATTCCAAATCTACTAACATTCAGAATTACTACTTTTTCTATATGACTTTGGAATTATCTGGTTTAACCAATCCTTAGCTTAGGCCTTAGGCTATTATTAAGTTATAAATAAATAACAATAAATTTAAATAGTACTTTTATATTAATTCATTACTACTTTAACTATAATATTTACAAGTAATTCACTCTGTACACAAGAGTGAAGATAGTTAGTCTGCATAAAAATAGCAGGTTTTGACAAAGAAAAATATTCTTGGTGAATTCAGTTTCCCATCCAGAATATTTGGACCTACAGAGGAGACTAAACCTTGAGCAAAGGCTTTGACATGGCTCTCAAATTTCCAGAAAAGAGGTCTGCTAAAGCAGGTCTTGAAACCCAGTAATATTTACTATCTAGTTTAATGATCTAAAAGTCTGTGCTGAATCAGAGGTAGAAATGTTAACGTAATTACCCTGGACAGTCAATTTAATGAATGACCAATATGTGAAAGCATTATTTCTGTAATCTTTTCTATTGCGCAATTTATCATTTTTATTGTTCATTTACCTATGTTATATGGTTCTGGTATGAATTATATTCTCTAATATTCGTTTGTCTTCAGTATGACTTGTTAGATAGCTAGTGAGAAGATCCTCTTTAAAGAAAGACCTTTGGACTTGAGAAAACTTTGAAATATAGTATATCTAAACAATAATCCATTCCTATCTCATGTTTTCTGGAAAAATTCCCATGATCCTTACTATATTTACCAGAAATACTTGTTTGAACAAGAATGTAATCTTCATTATTTCATTTCAGCTTTTCCTTTGGTTTGAGAGCATGGCAATATTACTGATTTTTTGGCTTCTAGTGTCCAGTATCAGGCCTTGATTCTGCAAAAAAAAATTATCTGTATTCATAATGTTTTTCATACCAGTAATTCTTCAACAACTTAGCTGAAACATGAGATTTGTGATAATACACACAAACATCTAGTCCTAATACAAAAAGTTCATATGATATAAATACAGTATTCCTTCTTAAATTCAGGGGTAAAACAAATGAGTTGGTGGAGAAAATAAGTCTCATTAGGACTGTCAGAAATAACAAAGAAAACCCTCCCTCAGTATGTTATGATTCAGAAGTTCCATTTGGAAGATTTTGAAAGAGCCTACCTTGACCGTTTGGGAGTGACTGTATAGCTTCTGAGTTTACCTTTTTTTAGGTTTGCTATAGTATTTATAAAAAAGTCGCCCCCCTTCCCTCTTAGAAACCCTGAACTGGAATAACACATAATATGGTAGGCATCATAGCAAAGAACATGCTTCTGCATGTTTACATTTTAAGAGTTTAGTTTGAAATAGATTGACCATAGATGCCACAAGCTAAGTAGGCAAGGTGTAACTTTTAAGGAGACAGTGTTGAAAAATAAAATTAAGTTAAATGCTGTATTAGTTAAACAACAACCAAGAGAAAATGGGAAGAAAAAAGATAATGATGGCAAATATCTTGACAGCCACTTGTTCCTTAGCTCTCATGGAGTGGCCAAAGCATGGCCAGACAGTTCCTTTATGGCGAGTATAAAGGCTTTATGGTGACTGGTGTGACCTCTGCCTCCCAAAAGGAAATCAGCGCATACTCACAACTGCGCTGTACCCCAGTGGTGTAACCTCTCCCCACAAGGACCCTCCACATCCACAGGAAGAAAAGGGAGATTCATCAGCACCTCATCAGAGACTTAAGGACTGTCTGACGCATTCTTAAGGGGGAGAGAGATAAGGTCTTATATATATATAATCTATAAGATAATATTGGCAATTTTAGGGCCAAGGTGATAGCATCAATACTGACTGCAAGTTCTGATGCTACGCCAGGAAGAGGGACTTAATACAACAAAGAGCATCCAAAGTACATCATGAGATGAAGAGTAATTTTATATGGATGTGTGCAATTGCTGACTTTGTCATTTCTTGGCAAGATGAATTCTCTTGAACCCAAACTCAGCCCAACATTACATTATTATTTGTAAAGCTCAGCTTTACAAAAGGACATCTTTGTGAGTGAAATACTCTTGGGGTAAAAGACCACCAAGACCAATTTCTCCTTGTGTTGCAGCTGTGGCATGCTTCTAGGCCTTTGTTATCTGGTCCATCTGCATGGCACCCTTGTGCAACTCACATGCAAATGAAAGCCAAACTGAAACCTTCAAAACATTGATCTTGCCAGTAAATACTCTACTAGGTACAAAAATTCTCAATCTAGAAGGGTGAAGGGTTTGTTCAGACACATGGGACAAATAAGGCTTAGCAGGAATTCATTTACAATCCTTGTGGACTCCTGCAGAGCTAATAAGTCAAGAAATACCACTTTAATGGAATCATATGATAATCACATGATTATATTTTTTGATACATTGCATAGTGCTTAAGTAAAAAAATAAAAATGCATTTAGAGCTTAAGCTGTCCTTTCTTGTATCAAATTAAATCGGATTTAATGCCTAGTTGTGTGTCATGCAGATCAGATCCATTTGTACAAGCCTGTACAGTGTGGAGCTGGTTCAAATGAATGAATAGCTTTCTCATTACTTCACCCTATTCTGCTGTCTCTTTTCCTGTCCTTTGTAATGTAATGGAGGACAGCTGTGGCAGTGAAGTGAATATTAACTAACTTCATCGTCTCAGCAGATTGTGACTTTAATCCCTGCAAATACCACTAAAATAAAAATTTAATTACAGTCAGCGTAACTCTGTTAATGCCTGAAAAATATTTAACAATTAGTGGTTGGCTTAATTAAGCAAACTGCCTTTCACAAAGCAACCTAAAAAGTTTTTCCCCATATTTTATCCCTCAGACTAATTAGTCTGATGTAAGCTTACAGTACTTCATTTGCTGTTACTGAGTCTGCTGTGTCTGAGCCTTAACAGTCTTTAATGGAGGAGAAGCTGTTAAAAGGAAAAATAAAGATTCATAGAGCTCTACTACCCCTTAAAAAGAGAAAATGTTTTTGAGTAAGCCAGGAAGTTTAATTCGTTATTTACTGATATGCAGTTACATAGTTAAACATGTCTTAGCTAGGATAGTATTATTTACATGGGTTCAGTATGTGTTGCATAACATGTAAATTAGGGTACAGCCATGTCTATCAGAAGACAATGCCTTGCAGAGCCAGACCATGAGAAGATGGTTATATCTAAGCTTAATGACGAGACTCAGCCCTCTCTGGCCTGATTCAGGTACTTGTTTTGAAAATCTCTGATAAAAAGTAATAACTACAATGTAAAAGGTGGCTCACACTTGACTTTGACAATTAAGTCTTGTTATTTCAACTAACATGACATTGCTTTGATCTTGCTTGTTTGTGCTGTTATGTTACAAGTTCCATTGCTCTTGTTTCTGTGGATATTACTAAAGTTGTGTTCCTGAATACCTGTAATTACAGATGGGCTCCCTCTGCTTTCTGAAAAACACAAGCATTTCAAGAAATTCCTGTAAACTGTAGTTTGACTTATAACATTACCATCCAGTATCCTAAAAAAAGATGTTCAACAGTTAAAACAGCAAGATATATTACTTCAGTATTTTAAATAATAATTTGCTGGTAAATTTCTCTATACTGTACCACCAAATATAGGTTTGTTTAAGAGTGGTGGCACATATTTGCTTGAGGATAGTTAACTATATACATTTGCAGCTTTTCAAGATAAAGCAATGTGGTTTTTTGCCTCTACAGCTAATGAGTACAAAATTAATTCATACATTTATGAAGTATATGAATATGTTTTGAAGGAGGGGTTAGAATGAGCTTAATATGAAAGGGTCAATTGCCTCGACAAGGAGCACTGTAGACATAGAAAACAAATTTTCCTCTTTCGTCCTTAAAAAGTTATAATTGATACAACCCCAGAAAACACTTGTAAATTTATAAAGTTCAGTTTAAATCTACCACCAAGCCTTTTGAAAAAAAGTATATCACATGCAGAATGTTATCACCCTCAAATTGTTTAAAAAATTAGGGAATGCAGATTTACTGTTGTACTAGCTAGACAGTAAGTAAAATGTTTTCAAGAAATGGGACTTGATCCATGTATATAAAACTGAAATACAAAACTGATTAAGACCATTTTAAATCAGAATGTTTTATCCTTTTCACACATGTGTCTCTCACTAGGATTTACAGGAACATGGTCTAGTTGTCTGCTTTCTGCAAAGGATAGATATTATGTAGTATAGCTGAGTTATTTGTTTCAATCAAATATCTTTGTTTTGCTCCATACATATAGTTTTTTTTTTCCATTTTAAAGCAGTTAATTTAGTAAAAGCTTTCTTTTGTGCTGAAGACAAAAGAAATAAGAGTTAAATCAATGAGAAACAGAATATCTGAAAGAAAATTATGCATAGTTTGGTACAATTCAACATAATTGGCAACCTTTGCTTCTGGGCTCATGGTTGATTGAGAATGGAGATTAAATTACCATTCATAATACTGGAGAGGTAGTCCATTCAAGTCATGCTTCAATACTAAATGTTGACTAAAAAATGTAGAGAAGCAGCTGGCAAATGTATAAATCCTTTTCTGGGAGTAATTTAACTTATTATGAAGGAGAAAAAGAAGAGCTACATTGGAAAGCTGAAAGAGGTGTAAAATTTCTTTTAGCTACATACAAAAATGTGGTTTCAAATGCTTTGTGTGACATTTAGATGGACTTCAAATGCTTCTATCTACATCATTATGTAAAGCAACTATCTCTGTGAATATACACCCGCATTACTGTTAAGCAAATGTTCTTTCACCATCAAATTCCATTCTAGCAATTCTCCTTAAAAACACAAATAATCCACTATAACAATCTATTTATACATCCTTTTTCTGAAAGCAATTATGCCTTTTGGATTCTTTGTTAAGTTCTGAAGAATTTCATAATGACATATTATATTTAAATGGTCTTTGAATTTCACTGTACAAAAGCAAAGCATGTTAAAAAACAGGCAAAACTTGTTCAAATTTTAGTCACTTGATATCCACTGTCACAAATTTTACAACAGCTACCTTCCATTGTTTTCACAAAAACACCATGGCACAAGCCCTAGGCTTTATCTTCTACCAGGAAACAAACTGGTAAACGTCTGGATTAGAGTTTAGAAGGAATAATCATGAGCTAGGATTTTTTTTCTTGATTTTCCCTCTCTTGAGCTGTAATTATTACAAATTTGCAGAAATTTTGAAGATGAAGACAAAAATCTTTTTTGTATCTGTGTGTACACGTACTTACATGTCTAAATGCTTAAAGGTGAAATTCTGTCTTCTATAGCACTCGTGATACTCTTGCTGAATTTAAAGGGGAGTGTGCATATGTGTCTGAGGAAAACTATTGTCTCTTCCTTACACTTGCTGCCATATTTATATAAGGTCTATGTCCAGAAGCACAAGTTGTCCGATTTAGTGTAGCTCTACTAACCCACTATGCTAAATTATGATGCAGAGAATCTCTGCCACATTCAAGCATTGAAGTACTGTCATACATGTGGCTATAAGTGGCTCCTTCCTGACCTGCATGGAAAGGAGCACCCAGCAAAAGTTGGAAAGTAAGAAGGCTTCATAAAATTATACAGGGATGCCTTGGGATCCATTTGGATGGAACTCTATAAGGCTCATGAGGATGCAGTTGCTTTGATATCCAGGATGTGTCTTTGATCCCTGATCAAATTTTCAGACTTGTGATGCTTCAGCTTCTGCTGCAGTCGATGTGTATGCATTCATAGGTTCTATAACTGCTACTCATTTATTTTAACCCTCAACCCTGTTCACAATGACATTTCCTAAATGTGGAAAGGAGAGCCATATAACTCTTTGGATTGGAATTTATATAAAACTGAGCCAACCAAACTTCCTCTATAACATCTCCTTTCTCTTACCCTGTACTTCTTCCAAAGCCGAACAAATCGATAAACTTGACAAACTTGTAGCTTACAGCATAGTAAAAACTGTGCCAGAGTATAACAGGAGTTTTCCAGTTCTTTATCTTTTTGATTAATAGTCAGCTCTAAATCCCACATTCCTTTTCTAACAAGTATGATTTCTTCGACAACATTACAGTAAAGAAAAAAAACACAGTTTAGATCTTAAACAGGCCTGAAATAATATAGAATACATTGACAAAAATTCGTTAATCTGTCTCCGAGTCTGAGGTGAATTTTGTTACAGCAAACACATAAATCACTTGATTTAGTTCTCATTTTGCATGCTTGCTTTATTTTTTTGACTTTTGTCAATTGGGCAAGGAGTCTTTAGCACATGCATATGTATGCTGACACAAGTGCCTTTAAAAAAATCCAGAATCTTTGCAAGCTGATAAATATATCTGACTAATACTAATGAATAATATTCTGAAATCTCAATAAAACCAGCTGCAAAGATCAAGAATAGATGTTACTTTAAATGCATGCTTAGCACAAAGAAAGAGACCAAAGGAAGCCAAAAAATGTCTCAAAGCTAGAAAAAAGTTGGCAGCCTTCAACTGTCTTACAGAAAGGTATGCTGAAATAATATCTATTTACACATTCACTTTGTATCTTAAAATAAAATCTGTCCAATCATGCACTCTACAGATGTAATAGGAGGTTTTGATGACTTCTGTAAGACATTAAGTAGTAATTAGGAAAGCTTCCAAAGCTACTCAGCAAATTAATAGGTCTAGGAAACTCATACTGGAGTTGGCTTACATTTGCTTGCTATGATCATTTTCTGTGAATATACCAGGCTTTTGAAAGTAGTACAAATCAGTTTAATATATAGCAGAATGACTTTAATGCTACCACAGCAGTATTATAAATCAGAAACATTAGAGTGGGCCATACTGAAAGCTACATCTTTTTCCATCACACTTTTTATTTGCAAGCAGAGTCAAAATTACATTTTTTTCCCAGGTCTGGCATGTTTGAGAAAGTAATTGTTCATGAATGTTTTTCCTTGTTTCCTAGTGACATTGTTTCTAGTCAAAACTAAGCTACTTCTCTTGTGCTGCATAACTGAATTATTGTGCATTTTTTCTTACACTTTTTTTCTGTCATTCAGGAGAGCTTTGTATAATAAATGGGATACCAATAAAATGCGTACATTAGCTGACATCATACTTCTGGCCTCTATGACAAAAATTCTCTCTACCCATTATTAAGTTCATTATTAAGAAAAGTAAGGAGTAGACATTTTATTATACATAACTTGTATCACTTGTGGCACAACATGACTTTAAAAAATGTAGACTATGTATTAAGATATGGATCAAATAATACCATGATCATTGTGGAAAGATCTTTTGAAGCTAATTTCCTGGTAACATCTGAAATCACAGTGAAAATGTAAGTGGTAAAATATGTTATTACACTGGTGTTTAGAAAGTGTCATGTCCCATTACTATGAAAACCTTCAGGCATCATAATGTAGTGTCCATGACATGATCTTGGGATAAAACCATAAAATTTTATCCTAACACCTTAGTCTCAGCCAAAATTAACTTCAATGAGTTTAGCGGAGTGCAACTTCATAGAACGTGTTTCTGAAAGAAGGAAGTTACAGAAGGGAAATTAAAGTCATAATAGAATTAAAGGTTATTATAGATAATTTTGCTTCATGTGATATCACAAAAGGCTCAAAAACATACAACATGTACAATTATGGTATGAAAAACAATGGAATGATAGTCTTGATTAGCAAGGCCTAGTCAGTTTCTGCTTGAATGAAAACATTTCTTTAAAATAATAATTTAATATATTTGGTATATTTAATTGATTTCTGAGCCTTTTCAATTCTTCTCCAAGCAGAAGTATGAAAATGCAAATAAGGTTATTCCAGTATCATTTCTGATACTGTGGGCAAACTGATTTCTTATGAAGTCTGTCTTCACAAATCAACAAATATCCCTTGGTACTTCCTAAAGTAATTTTCAGACAATTATTGTGTAAATAAAGTATCCGATTTTAAAAATTTCATGTCTTTGGTACTTTGACAAATTTAGAATTATTGACAAGCAATAATTCAAGAATCAAAGAAATAACACCCAGTATCATTGTATTTTTCCTTCTTGCCTGCCAACTGTATGTAAAAACAGCTTATATCTATTGTATTTGGTGATGCTGATTTTCACAATCACAAACCATCCCATGTTAGTTCTTTCAACACTAAAATGAGAGCATAAGCTCAACAAGCAAACTGAAACTGTAATAAGTTTTAGACTCAGCTTGGAGGTGGTCAGATTGTTATATTCTATTTTTTACTAGTATGGAAGTGAATCCAAAATATAAAATGCTGGAACATGCTCTGGAACAGAGCTCACATAACCTCTGTGGTGAAATGTGTAACTACATTTTGTATTAAAGACGCTGTGATTTTTAGTTTTGATTCAGAAACTGCATTCACGTCATTCAAATGAAGCGATATATCAACGAGGCTTAGAATGATAGAATCACAGAGTCGTCTAGGTTGGAAGTGACTTTTGAGATCATCTAGTCCAACCACCAACCTGACTGATAAAAAACAAACAATGACACACCATTAAACCACAACACTAAGCAGTATGTCAACTCGCCTTTTAAATAGCTACAGGAATGGTGCCTCAACCACTTCCCTGGGCAGCCCATTCCAATGCTTAAAAATCCTTTCTGTGTAAATTGTTTTCCTAATATCCAGTATGAATCTCCACTGGTGCAACTCAAAGCCATTTCCTCTTGTCCTATCACCTGTGACTTGGGAAAAGAGACCAACCGCTCCCTCTCTACAACTTCCTTTGAGGTAGCTGTAGATAGTAATAAGGTCTCCCCTCAGACTTCTTTTCTCGAGGCTGGACAAGCCCAGCTCCCTCAGCCTCTGCTCATAAGGCTTACTCTCCAGACCTGTCACCAGTTTTGTTGTCCTTCTCTGGACACAGTCCAGCACCTCAATGTCTTTTTTGTGATAAGGGGCCCAAAACTGCACATAGTACTCGAGTTGGGGCCTCACCAGTGCTGAGTACAGGGGGACAATCACATCCCTAGTCCTTCTAATGGCACTGTTCCTGATAGAAACCAGGATGCATTTAGCCACTTTGGCCACCTGGGCATACTGCTGGCTCATGTTCAAGAAGCTGTCAACCAACACCCCAGTTCCTTTTCTTCTAGGCAGCTCTCTATACACTCTTCCCCAAGCCTATAGCACTGCATGGAGTTGTTTTGACACAGATGCAGGACCCAGCACCTAGCCTTATTGAACCTCATCCTATTGTCCTCAGCCCATCAATACAGCCTGTCCACGTCTCTCTGCAAAGCCTTTTTACCCCCAAGTAGGCGGATGCTCCCACCTAATTTAGTGTCATCAGCAAACATATTGAGGGTGCACTTGATTCCCTCGTCTAGATCATTGATTAAGAATGCTGAAGAGAAATGTCCCAAATACTGTCCCTCCCCATGAGGGACACCACTTGTGACTGGGCACCAACAGGATTTAGCTACATTCCCCACAACTCTCTGGGCCCAGCCCTCCAGCCAGTTTTTAACCCAGGGGAGGGTACTCCCTTCCAAGCTATAGGCAGACATTTTCTCCAGAAGGATACTGTGGGAGACTGTATCAAAGGCCTTACCAAAGTCCAGGTAAATAACATCCACAGCCTTTCTCTCATCTGCTTAGTGGGTCATTTTGTCATAGAAGGACATTATGTTTGTTAAGCAGGACTCGCCCCTCATGAACCCGTGCTGGATAGGCCTGATCACCTGGGCGTCCTTCATATATATTGCTGTTGTGTAAACTACTGCATCTTGGATGTAATCAGTCTATTGGCATAACTCCCACTAAATGTGCTGGTATCATGGAATAGTTATATAGGAAATTGCTGACTTGAATGTGGGAGACAACCCCTTGTGTTCCCAAACCATAGGGATGAAGGCAGAAACAGAGGGACAAGAATAGGCATATCCTTTGCATTTGCTCTTCACAGCTCCTGGATGTAGAAAACTAAGCATTAATTATATAGAGTGCAGAAGACACTTCAATAAATCAATGTCCCAGAAGTTTCAGTCTCTGCACAGTACAGTCTGGTATCTTTTTGTTCACAAATTTCCCAGGCCTAGACATTTCTGGGTTCAGGCTTTGGGTGCACTATGTGAATTACATCCTTTTGACAAGTTTCTCTAGCGTATTGACATCAAGCAAGATTCAATGAATGAAACATATGAAACCAAGAGGCTGACACTGGCAGAGTGTAAAAGGGTCTGTGTGATCCTAAGGCACAAATACAGACATCTACCAACAAGGTCAAAGTAGAGAAAAGAATCACTTTATGTCAATGCTGGGACTGTCATCCTGGAAGACGGACATCTGGACTCTGTAAATGTCACATTGTATGCATCAGTAGGATGCATATGTGACTACAGAGTGATTTGAATGCTCTGCAGTTGTTTTCCACATTAAAAAAAACAGCAAAAGCCAGCAGAGGTAACACATACCAAAGTCATCATGAATAATAAGTAATAAAAATCATGAGGAATTTGGATTTGGGTTGGAAAGAACACAAATCCTAATTAAACTCAGCCCGTACTTTATGTGAGTAGACTGCCTTTTGTCAAGATATTCTGTTAGGTTTTGCATTGACTGCACAGTGTTAAGGTGCAAGCAGTTGCTGGATATAGAAATACAGTGCTGGAAGTGTGCTTCATGAAATGCTTCAGGCAACTGGAATCACAAACTAGTGCAGACTACCTAGGTATTGGTCCAATGGTCTGCAGGCACCTTCCTGAAGTGCCATAAGAACGTGCATCTTGCTTGCTCCCCGCTTACAAAGGGTTATCTTAGCATGATATTTACATCATCAACAAAACAAACAAAAAACTACAAGGCATCAACACCACAACAGCAAGAGTGACCACAATGTGTTTATGAAGGAAATGAGAAAAAAATATACCATTATACCTATTCCCCAGAATAATCAATTTCCTATGTAAAGCAGAACGTAGGTGAAGCATTGTGCTCCAAAGATGGAGAAATCCCAAAGGGCCCAACAAATTCTGAGAACAGATTCCTCCTTGTCTTGAAATACTTCTCAAACCCTAAGAGAATGTTAACATTCTTAGGAATACCAATATACTCTCTGTGTCCAAGATGAATTCCTGATATAAAAAAGGAAAAATATAATCTCTTGAAAACAAAACTCTTGTATTGGGAAATGTGGGCTAGGCAGGTACAGGAGAGGATAAAGAAAGAGAAAGGGAAAGAGGAAGAGGAGGAGAAGAAAGAGAAAATGAAAAGTAGAGAATTCCTTTTTTACTGCTACGGGGAACCAGAAAAATCTATAGAGTAAATAAGTCTAAAAGAAAATAATCTGTGATCAAGTTTATTTTCAGAATGCTTCAGGGATACCAGCAAATCTGCCAATTCAGTGGAAAATAGGTGCCAAAATACCCTTAGAGTGATTTAATGCCCTCTAGTACCCTGGGGGCTTCCAGTTGCCACATGGAAAGGGTGAGGAACTCCTTTGTGACATGTCAGTCTCATGTAGATTCTGTCTATAATGTTAAGCATCTAAAATGATTTTAGGCTCTTAGCTTGGAGGATCTGGGGTTTTTTTCCGTGTACCCCAAGACAACTCAAGGGTCACTGTTATGGCAAAGATTCATTTCCATGAAACTTTCAAAGTCTGTCTTGAAACTATTATGGTTCCACTTTCCTGTGTGAAAGGAAATTTACCATTCAATGTTTGGAATCATTTTCATTTCCAGTTTTAACATAGTTAATGCAAATTCATAACTGTATATCTTATACTCGTACTATCTTTTCATTTAAACAGCTGGACTTCCCAAAAATACACAAAGTGAATTTATGCTGTTCCCCACCTCCAGTCTCTGGTTTTGTAGGTTAGGCATGACAACCTGTTTTTAATCCTCCATCTTCATCAGACTCTAAGTTTGGACCTTTGTACTTCATCTAGTTTGAATCTTTTGAATTCAGGTGACTAGAACTGTACATAACAATGCAATGAGATTCTACTTTGCAGACTGGTGCTGGTATGTAGCTGTGTATGTTTAGAACACCTTTCCTCCTGCGTTAATTTTTTCATAGTTACAGAATCAGAGGATCACAGAATGATATGAGGTTGGAAGGGACCTCTGGAGACCATCTAGTCCAACCACCCCTGCCAAAGCACGTCCTCCTAGAGCAGGTTACACCGGAACTTGTCCAGGCAGGTTTTGAATGTCTCCAGAGCAGAAACACCACCACTTCTCTGGCCAGCTTGTTCCAGTGCTCTGCCACTCTCAAACTGAAGCAGTTCCTCCTCATGTTCAGATGGAACTTCTTATTTATAAGTCTGTGCTCATTTCCTCTTGTCCTCTCACTAGGCACCACTGAGAAAGGACTGACTCCTTTCTTTTGACACACGCCCTTTAAATATTTATAGTTGTTAATCAGTTCCCCCCCAAGCTGTCTCTTCTCCAGAATAAAAAAAACCCAAGTCCATCAACCTTTCCATATAAGAGAGGTGCTCCAGGACTCTATATATCTTTGTGGTCTTCTGTTGTACCCTCTCCAGCATCAAGAGTTGCATCAGCATAGCAACTCTTAGTCATCCCATGACTTATACTTCATCATCAATGTAATCAATGAGGCCCCTAGTAATATTGAAAAGTCTTGCTACTAGTGCCTGACTTCATGACTTTGCATTTTGTGCTCTGAAATGTAATTCTTATTTCTATTCTTTGTCTACAAGGTCATCCTGTACTTCCCATATGATGATATTTTCCTTAGTAATAGTAGCACTTGGCTACCACATGCCTACAATTTTCACCTTGATATTTCCAGCCAGGTTTTTTCTTTTTAAGTACAATATTTTCTGAAGATTTCTTCTTGAAAGGCAGAGCAGAGACCCTGGTACAGCTCCAGCTCCCTGATTGCCAGAGCAAGGGAGATGTGACCCAGTGTCAGGTCTCCCCACCAGTGGGGTTGGGAATGCAGACACTTCCCCTTCTTCTGTAAATACAGGAGTGAGAAGCACATAAGCAGATGTAAAATATTACTTTCATATCTGTAGGAGAAGCAAAGGATGAAAGGGCCTATATTTAGGTATTGTTTTTTTGTTGTGAGTGCAGTTCATGCTTGTGTGTATAGGCAGAGAGGCTTTCAACTCAACTCTTTCTTCTGGGTTTAAAAGGGGAGCACAAATGGGTTGTGGGGTGCTGCAGAAATTGAAGGGACATCTGTGAGCAAGAGAATGTGAATCGTAATCAGGAAGAGCAAAGGATCATTAAGCATCCTCTGCACAGGGCCACACTGGAGATGAAGGCCATCATGCTAATAAAGCTTCCTATTCCCTTGTCTCCTTTGCCTGTCCTACACCTTTTATAGCTGCTATATTCTTTTATCTTAAAACCAGAAATATTGCAGTCAGCATGCATTGTCCATATATTCCACCTACAGGTGTCTACTATTCTGTGTGAAATCACCATACAAAGCACAATATTCTGAATATTCAAAAAAAAAACAACCCTAGACACCAGGCTGATAACTCTCCTTTTAAGTACATGTTGCAGTTTCAGTTTCTTCTCCCCTCATAATTCTCATATTGATGGCCATCCTCTCCATCTTACATGATGATTTACTATAGGACATTGTAGGAAACATTTAAGATATGTTAGGTCCACTGCATTAACATTGCCAAAAAAATTAATTATCTTACATATATGAAAAAATAATATTAAATTAGTCTCACACAATATACCTTTCATAAAACTACGCTGCATTTTATTATTTTTATTTGCCTCCATGCTCTTAATCATAATATTCTACAAAAAACTATTTAAGAGTTTACACAATACTTATCACCTCCACCCCTTGATTAAAATGCAGGTACTATTCTGCCTTTACCTACTTCTAGGTGTCACAAATACATTAAAATTCTTGTCCTGGCAAAATTATAATTTTGCAATTCTTATTAATACTTCCAACATTTTACAGCAATTTCACTTCCCCAATATTCTTTTCATGAAGCAGTGCAAGCGGGACCTGAACATTAGAAGTTGCAACACCTGTGGTTCTATTTTCTGTCCTGAATTCCACTACAAAATCCATCATCCATCATTTGGAAATGCCCACTGTTTAGAAAGAACCATCCAGAACTGTAGGAGACTCTCTTATCCAGACTGAATCACCAGAAATAGGCCAGGATCTGGCAAAATTAGCCATGTTTCCACAATAATAAAACCCAAGCTTTTGGGAGAGTGAGTTTTCAGTGGGGTCCATGCACCTAAAAAACATCAATAAATACCTCTACTGCACTGATCATGCAGTTAGCAGGCACAAAATTTCTATCTAGAACAGCTTCTTTCAGATATCTGTGATGTTATTTTTTGACCTGCTACTTAGCTCATAAATATAGTGTGAAAACATGGGGCGATTTACCTAAAAATTTATGATAGTGCTCAGATGCAACATAGCGTATTTATTAGAACTTATAAGTGCTAGACTAATTCTCAGAGGTGAGTCAGGAGAGAGCCAGTAGTTAATATGGAAAGAATACTTATATATATTCCTGACTAGTACCTTATAACTTATTATCTGCAATAAAGTTAAAAATCCCTCAACTTTTAGTCGAGCAGAAAGGATATATACAGATAAAGTATGATCCTATATATATTTCCAATGGAAGATGTTTTATATGTCTGCTTATATGTCTTTATGCTCTACATTATTTCTAATCTATATCTGTAACAAGAAATTATTGCACTTGAAAAGAATCATAATCCATTTGTAAGATGCAATATTCAGGAAATCAAGATAACATATTTGGCTGGTCTTTCTGAACAATGTCACAAAATACAGTGTTTCAGAAATGTAAATATCTGGAAATTCACCTGAAACTACTTGTAGAGAGGATTTCCGAGCTCCCCCTGCCCCCGGCCTCCACCTACCCTGACACTTGTAGCAAACATACAAATGAATTATATACAGGTCTTTTCTTCCATCAATCTGCAAATGAGATCATAGTGTTTAGAAGCTCCTGAAGGTTGATATGTATGTGTATAGTAGGTCAACCTTAAAACAGTGAAACATATTCCTAACATTTCTCATCATACAGTGTTATTTTCACTTGCTTACAAACTCTCCAAAGGCAAATCTGTTTGGGGTAAAAGTTTCAGTCCTTTCTTCCTACTTGCACTAAGCTTTCTTGGATGAGTGAGGAGGACTGAGCATGGCGCCCTCTTTGCTGAACTGTGATGATGAAAGGTTACTCAGGAGTTACTCATGTTGACTCCTCTTCACAGCTGGAGTGAGAGTGCAGACTCCTATCATGGCTGGTCTCTAACACAGTGAGTCAAAAACACTTAGATCCTATATTTCTCAGATTGTGTCAAAACACACTCAGCTGTTCTTTCTGTACTTGTGGACCAGAAATTCTTAAAAAAACCCTTAAGAACTGCACATTATATATCCAAAACTGTCTTACTTATATAAGAGAAAGAACTATTACTGCTTGCTATCACTCATGAAATCCAAAATGGAGGACTCAGATGGGGCAATGTTGCAAAGAGAAAATGGTGGATTGCCTTTTTTTAATTTTTTCATATTTCAGAAATCCAACAAGAAAAGAAGGAGAGAATATCCAGGCAGCAGTAGCCTGATCAGAGAGCAGAGAAAAAGTTAAAACACATTTCAAGTTGAAAGATTGTGAGCTGAACAGTTTAGTCACATTAAATCTCTACTATACAAACTGAGGCAAAAATAGAAAAAGGGAATTAAAAACTTATAGAAGTGGTATATACATGAAAAAGAAAGAAGCAGGACTGGCTTGCAGGTTCATGTAGCGGGAACTATCCATTTAACATGTATGCACAGTGACCATGGATGAGACTGGAATAAGTGACCTGCATAGATAGCTTGTTCCTGTTAGCACTAGAGATACTGTCACTACCAAAACAGGCCTCAAATGCTTGTTCCTACGCTGCCATTGATGACGAGCACCTGGATGTGCACATTTAACTGTGTCCCAATAAAACAGTGTGAATTTGTTAATTACAAAACAAACAAATTGAATTCACTTGTGGTTTCTGCTGCCTAGAAATTATATTTAAAACTGTGGTGGGCTGAACCTAGCTGGATTCCAGGTGTCCACCAAAGCCACTCTATCACTCTCCTCAGACGGACAGGGGAGAGAAAATATAATAAAAGGCTTGTGAGTTGAGATAAGGACAGGGAGATCATTCACAGGTTACTGATACAGGCAAAAGACTCAGCTTGGGGAATACTACTTTAATTTATTACCAATCAAATCAGAGTAGGACAATGAGAAATAAAACTATACCTTAAAACTCCTTCCCCCGACCCATCCCTTCTTCCTCACTCTTGAATTCCCTCCTGAATTCTCTGCCACTTCCCTATGAGCAGCGCAGAGGCACAGCAAATGAGGGTTGTGGTCAGTTCATTACACTTCCTCCTCAGGGGGAGGACGCCTCACAGTCTCTCCCTGCTTTGGTGTAGGGTCCTTCACCACACACTGCATTTCTTCATAAACTGCTCCAGTGTGGTTCCTTTCATGCGGTAAAGTCTTTCAGGAACAAACTGCCCCAGCATGGGTCTCCCCTGGAGTCAGAAATCTTGCTAGAAAATCTGCTTCAGAGTGGGCTTCTCTCTCCATGGGGCCTCAGGTCCTATCAGGATCCAGCTGCAGTATAGGCTTCCCATGGGGTCACAGCCTCCTTCAGACATCTGCCTGCTCTGTTGTGGGGTCCTCCATGGGCTACAGGTTGTTTCTTCTTCACTTCAGACCTCTAGGTTGCAGAGCCTGCCTCAGTATGGTTTTCACCACAGGCTGTGGAGGAATCTCTGCTGCAGCATTTGCAGCATTCCCTCCCCCTTCTTCCTCACAGACTTTGGTGTCTGCAGAGTTACTTCTCTCACATATTCTCAATCCTCTGTCTGCAGCTGTTGCAGAGCAGTTTTTTCCCCTTAAATATGTTCTCACAGAGGTGCTACCACCATTGCTGATGAGTTTCGCCTTGGTCAGTGATGGCTCCATCTTGGAGCTGCCTGGCATTGGCTCTACTGGACATGGGGGAAGCTTCTGGAATCTTACAGAAGTTACCCCTGTTGTCTCTCCACTACCAAAACCTTGCCATGCAAGAACTAATGAGAAGTC
>VZRU01010911.1:16892-31484 GCA_013398155.1 Pedionomus torquatus | reverse complement strand
AAGAAACAAGACTGACATATTAGGAAGCATTGCCCACTGTAGATACATAAGTGCTATTAGAGGTGGATAGATCTAGTTGTGTGTGTTAACCATTAGAATGTGTAGCAGATAAAAAAGGCAAATGTTTTGATCAGCAATTCTAATCTTACAGTCAAAAGTCTGCTAAAATAAATGTATTTTCTTCAACAAACTACCACGAATCCCAGTAACACTCAGGTTATGCAGTTCTCACAATGCTAACCCATCTGTGATGGAAGTCTGAAAAAGAAACCATGTCTTCTGTCTCCAGCTGGATTCTGACATCCATGGACTTTGCTTATCACTCAGCTTCTTCTGAGGTCAACATTTAGTGTCTTCTCTCCAACATTTCCCAAACACAGGTACCTCATTGTCAGGTTTTTTATCTCGAGTGAAAACTGCCCTTAATTAAATCAAAGATGACCCACAGAAACAAAACGTATGAACAAAAGTAGAAAATGAGCACTGTGCTGAGCTAGAAGCTTCCCCCAGAAAATTATACTAATCCAAGGTTAGTAATGAGATGGGATTGGAATTAAACAAAATTATCCCCCCTCACACATTCTCTGTAAAAATTCCTAGCCTTTCACACTTTCTTTCCATATCAAGCTCCAAGATTCATGTTCGCCTATGCAAGCCATTTTAATTTAGCAGAAAAATTTGGGATTTCTCATTTCCTAATGGGAAACAAAACTGAAGTTTTTAAATAGATCTAAATTTATCATTACTTTATTCCTGTTGCTATCTCTAAAGCAATGAGATTAATAGTTAAAATTATTCCATGCATTCATAGACAATTTGTGATGAAAATGTCCCTTGATTGTTTCTAAGTGGTTTGCTTTGTGCTTTCTGCAGACATTTTAGTACAACAGAACAAATGTCCTGGAGTTGCATGTGTTGAAACAGAGTAGCTTAAGCAGCTACTTTTGCATATTTATGAAGAGACTTCTCAAATCAGTAGTGCCAAGTTTTACACAAAGCACACTTCTAAGAACTTGATGTAATCAAGGAACGTTACAATATAACCAGTAGTTTGGGTTTTAAACATTGAAATAATCAAAACAAACATTAATATTTTTGGTTAAGAGTTAGTGAACAAGTTATATCCAAACCCAAGATTTTGCTAAGCATCTACTAATTTCAAACATAGTGGATTTTCTTAAAATTTGTAAGCAAATTCAATAAAATGTAATAAAAGAAATGTAACATGGTGCTGTGTGGTACAATGATCTCTCTGTAGAGAGAGGTGAGAACTGTAAGAAAACAGATACTGGATAAAGGAAAATATCCACAGGTCGTTTGAAAACCTGTTGGGCCAGAAGAAAATAACCTGATCTGTTCTAAAGGATCAGTATTTAGACTGGTTTCACTTAATAGTTCTGTTAATATTACTAGTGTAATATTCCAAGCAATATATTCCAGACTGAAGCACATGCTTCAAAGAGGATCAAATTAGGAAGCATTTATCACTGCACAGTAAGTTCATTAACAAACTGGCTTACTCTGAGGACTGATTATCTAAAGAAAAAGGATACAAAAGTCAAGGTCACACACTTAGAGGTAAGAATTTCTGTGACAGACTGAGCTCATCAGTTTTAAGCACATGAAGAAACAAAGAGATATGTTTGTTTAAATAGAGAATTACTACAAGTTACTAATATAAACTGTCTGTGAAACAATGCAAATTAAAACTTAGGGTACTTCAAAACATATTCCTGCAAAAGAACTATTATTAATCTGCAAAGTGATGTTGAGACCTTATCTGGAAAACAATTCTGAACCCATATTCCCAGAAGATAAGTTTATACAAAATTAATTCAGTCTTCTAGGATGGCCTTAAAAAGAATGTTTACTTAGTGGACAATAAAAATGGACAGTCTGTCTAACACAAGAATGCTAAAAAGCAATTGGCTTCCTCAGCCTAAGAAAGTAAGGCTGTATTCTGTTAAGACGCTAAATATAATACACATAAACCAACAGTGAGGGAAAATAACTGTTTGACCTAAAATAGAAATAAAGAGGTGCAAATTGACCATTAGTAGTTTAGGAAATCATATAACAACAACCCTTCAGAAGCGGAACTTGGGAGGAGCCCTCCCCTATAAATAATTGGGATAAAACCAAATAAAAGAACTAACTTAAACGGTTCATGAAAGACATTGTCCAGCATGGTTTCCAGCAGTATCGGGATGACAGTCAACAGCCAAGAACTCATAGAATCATAGAGTGGTTTGGGTTGGAAGGGACCTCTAAAGGTCATCTAGTGAAAACCCTCTGCAATGAGCAGGGACATCTTCAATGAGATCAGAACTCCCAGTGTATTGACACAAATTCCCTAGGTTTTCTTCTTTCATGTACTTTTGTGTTTTGACACAGAAGATATATTCACACATTTTTTTCCAATTCACCTTGCAAAATGGATGTTTGTAAAGCAGGTATTTGCAGCAGGATAATAAAATCCGCACATGTTTTCATGAAGAGGCTGCATGTAGGGCTACATATTACTGCAAATTGTAAGTTACTTTTGCCCCACTTTATGGACTTGATGTCTCATTTTTAGTTGCTGTGTTCATTTTATCTTGAAATAAATATGGGCTCTGCTGTCTTTCAGAACAACCACAGTCTGGTGTTTCATTATTTCTAATTAGGGAGTTTCTTTGCTTTCATGCCTACCCGTAACTCATATTACGGTTAATGGGAATTCTGTTTGTGCACTGATCTGAGAACAGACCTCTCAGATATCATGTAAATAGCTTTACAGTTGACTGGCCATTGCTGACCAACTGAGCAAACTGATATCCTCATGCACTACTTATCACTAGACTAGAAAAAATATTTTATGAGTTCTGAAGGTCAGTGTAAGGGGAAATAAATAGCTTAAATTAGGATAGAGGCACCACAACGGCATTAGTTCAATTCATCCTAGACTAATGATCAAACTTAGCCCTCCCAAAGCTGTTTGAGTCACATGACATTTCACCCATCCTCGGTAGCACAGATAGGGGGATTCACTGCCATCAGAATTTATCTGTCTTCTGTAGGCTCGTTAACCTGGCTTCATTCATAACCAAGGAGAAAAACACAGGGAGTAAATGTCCTTTTGGAAACATTTGTCTCTTTTTCTGGTAACTGGATGACCAGTACAGGGTGTATTTCTTTTAATGACTAAAGCAATGAGATGAATCACACCCAGAGTGTGAGACACCTCAGGGGAATCCTTGAGTTGCAAACTAGCTATCTCTTTTGTCAAATATATCTAGAAAAATCTCAAGATGTATCATGATCCTTTTTCTAATTTAAATTATAAAAAATGCACATAAAATTGCATTTCTGATTAAATAGATCATTTCAGAAATAGCAAGTGTTGGTTAGAAGACATGAATAATGGAGGAATATAATATATAAACTGGAAAGAATAATTTAAGAAACTGTTGCTTTTCTAAAGGCAGGTGGTTTACATAGTATTAGCATAATTATTTATAACTATGGTACTAGAAACCAGTAATTACTATGGAAATAATCTAGATTTCCCTGCAGTAGCTTCACATGATTTCTCAGTAATAAACTACTATGTTTCTTTTTCCAGGCAGACTGGAAGCAGTCCCACAGCAGTAAATACTCTTCCTTTCTACTATTGTTATTATTTTTCTATTTCTCAGACAGGACACAGCAGCAAACTGAGCAGCAGATGTGTGAATGTTCTTTAAAAAAAACCTCAAACAACAAACCTCTAAACTTGTGATCTGACTGCCCTATAAGCCTGCTCATCATTGCAAACCTGAATACACACATAAGGCATATAGTGAAATGTAAACCTATGAAATACATGGAGGAAAACAAACTTTGCTGACCTAGAATGCGGGAAATACAATCTGTCCCATGCACAGCTGTTGAAATTTTAAAGAGAACCAGTGCTAAACCTCTCATGTGGCCAGAATACTGGAGCTGAATTTTCAATTTTATCCTTTGTCTGTGTTAAAGGTAATAAATAAGCAATTAAGAAAGAAACAATAGATTAACAGAGAGGGAAAAGGTTGCACAGTAATTCGTTTTCCTTCCTGAAAAGCATAACTACTTGCGTATATGATATACAAATTTATTCCTTTTTCATTTAAATGTGATGGGCCCTATTGTTTTGTGATTCATTTGCTTCTCACACCTTTCCTTTTTTCGCTATGAGGAAACGAAAACCAGACAGCTTAATTAAATAAGACTGTTATGATAAAAGCTTAAGTAGTCTAAGTCATGGTAACAGTCCCAAAATAAACAGAGTGATCATATGAAAACAGCCCCAGTGGGAGTTGAACTGACACTGGAGTTCTAAA
The DNA here is from genome assembly GCA_013398155.1 of Pedionomus torquatus. Classification (NCBI taxonomy): domain Eukaryota; kingdom Metazoa; phylum Chordata; class Aves; order Charadriiformes; family Pedionomidae; genus Pedionomus; species Pedionomus torquatus. The sequence continues at coordinate 27,141 of VZRU01010911.1, read as the reverse complement.
CAAAATGGGGAGAAAAACATAATTGTGGTACAAATATGTCTAACTTAAAATAAATGACTGTGGAGATGCATTTTGCAGCACAGTATGGCCTCTAATTATAAGTACTTTTCTTCCCCTTCCTGAATTTGAATGCCTTAATGTTCACATTGAGGGGAACCTGGGACATATGCCTACTTGCACATATATATAAAATGTACACGTTACGATTTTATCTCCTGAGTGCAATTCAAAGGGATTTACCTCCATGTGTACGTGAATCCTTTGCTATCTCTTGTTCTCCTTCAGTCACACAAAGAAATGAAACCCCAGTGAACTTAGTCACCAGGTGGCTTTTGCTTGCTAGCAACAGTCACAGAGCCTTATTTGATTTGAGTTTTCTGGACTTGTTAACACTAGCCAAACACAGCAAAAATAAATCAGCGCATTTAATTTCTCCTTTAGTATGAAAGGGATGTGCAAAGAACAAGCATATTTCTAACTAGGCACTAACAGTTACAGTGAAAACACTCAAAAAGATCAGAAAAAGAGAGCAATCCAGATGAAAAATAACCTTTTTTTTTCCTGAGTCTTTTAGTGCATAATTGTCAATTTGCTAGTGGGAAGAAATAGCATTACCCTACCAGGATCCATTTACAATGAAGCAACCAAATAATACATGTTTACAAAAGATGTATAGCTTGTTTTTGGAGAAAAAGAATACCATTCCACTGACACCAAAGCAGAGTGGTGTGTACAGTTAGTAAATCTTTTCTTAGGTGCAAAATTAGTGTCAAATTGCTAAGACCATAAACTATGTCAGCATAAGTCGCACTCATTAATTTGATGGGTGAAGGTAGGATTTTCAAACAGCAGGTTTCTCATTCTAGTTTTTATTTTAATCAGCTAAATAATGAGATGGGGGTAGAATTGCTTAACCAGGCCAAGGGAAGAAGAAAGCAGAATCATCTTAAAACACCAATCCTGGATTTAATAGCCTACAACAAAACACTAAGCAGGTCAGCTTCATGGTTCAGCAATTCCTAAAAGCCCTGTCTACTTCTCAACAGCTTATCAGCGGCCAGTGTGTAAGATCTCCCAATGAGATCTGATTTACAGCACTAAAGGGTTTTGCTGCAAAAATGAAGAGCAAGAATGGTACGCCGTTTTCTGTACATTCTGTCTGTGCACACATATATTAAAAAAACCCCAAACCATCAGAAACTAATTTGGCCCTCACGATAAGGATCTCTTGCATTTTTCATTGACATAAACAGGTCACAATGCCTGGAAAAGCTTATGTAGAACTCAGCAGCAATCTGGTTTGTTTTTTCTGGGTCAAAGTCAGGGTTTATCTTGTTAAGCTATCTAATTGAACACAGCCCATGTGATACAACAGGACTAAGTGCATTAAATGAGGAAGCAGTGGGAAGGAGGGGTGCATTTATTTCTGGTGGTGCTGGGAGAGTGAAGCTTCCTGGAAATACCTGAATTACCTTTGAGAAAGCTATTTCTGTGGCTGGTGAAAAAAAAGATGTCCAACAATAATACATGCTCTGTACATGCAAAGGCACACACATGCTATCCAAAGCCAGTTTAGTATGTTGTGGTTGTGAGGTGGTATTCCACCTTAAGCAAAATGAGCATGATCTCCATCTGCCTGGGGTAAATCTGAAATAATTTTATTGTTGTCAGATGAACAATGGCATATTTACACTGAGGTAAGCAAGATCAAAATCAGACCCCAAATGTCAAGTGACTTAAAGCCACAAACAGCATGATTTAAACCACAGATGCACAAACCAGGTCCTATGTAGATCTCAGTAAAGTGAATTATATATAATAACACTTATAGTTTCCTAGTACTATTAGATTTGCCTTTTTACATAAATGCTTAAGTTATGATAAAAAACAGAGCTGTGTCAGTTCTTTTCAGTCTCAGCACATTTACTATTAGCATAAGAAATGCTGCTTATGGCAGAGGCAGCCGTGCTTGAAATTTCTGAATTAATGGATTTGATTTCCTCTTGAGACAAACCATCAGCCTTGCAGTAATGGAAATAGATATAGTTGGTAAAACAAATAAAAAGCCGGCATGCAGATAAAATGGGTTTCAGTTTAAAATAGTAATGTTGTAATTGAAGTGAACAATTACAGGGTTGCTCCTAGGCACAAAAGAAATACCACAAAAATGAAGTAATGTTTTGTTAAGTATACTCATTTCATGAAAATGTAGATCTGCAGATGTCATCGTCTGGAAAAAGGAAAACTATAGTTTTTCTCCTTAGCTTAGATCCTCTGATAACATTTTGCTAATTTTAACAATAATTACTAATTTTAAACCTGAATTTCACATGAGGGCAAGGGAAAAAGAACGGGAGACTAAAAGCTTTACAACTGGTATTAAGCTAAAAAAGCACACTTGCCTTTCAAGGGATTTAGGTTATTAAGGTCAGAAGCCTGCAGTAAGAATATTTGGAGAGCAAGGGGAGGGAAATAATTTTCTGTTGGTAGAAGAATGCTCTCTTGTCTGCATCCTTTATCAGGGCTATAATATTGGAAAGCCCAGGTGGGAAATGAGGAATGCTGGTCGTGCCAGGTAATTACCAATGGGAAACTATGAGGTGGGAGAACAGGGAACGAACACTCTCAGCATCAGATCTCTTTACCAAAGACATTTTCTCTAACTGGGTCGCACTTCTGACTGGCTTTCAGCTATACACACTGTTGGGGAGAAGCAGGTGCTTTTAACATACGAGAGCCTTTCATGTTAGTGTGTAAGAGTAAAAGTAATGAAGTACACTGAATGCCACCAATGTAAGTGTCACCTCAAATCTGAGGGTGCATTCATTAACTCCATCGCAACAAAATGCTCTGCTGTGTCCTGTATTTCCTCTTGCTTCGTATGCGTTACAGAAAATGTTCTCATCACAATGCTTGGTAGAGATCTATTAATTAACAGATCATGATTAGTGACTTGACAGTCAGGAAAGCACACAGCTTGTCTTGCAATGGGTAAGCCACAGGATGCTACCTGGCATGGTAAATGTCCAGTCATTATGATCATGCTGCACAATGCCAGGCATGGCCAGTGCCTGCACAGCTGTGTGGCCAATACATATTTCATAGCTTTGTGGTTCTAGGAGAAGGTTTTCAGGTGGTTTGGTCTCCTACCCTACTAGTGGGGGTGACTGTGGTAAGGCGTAAGGTGCTGGTGGGCAAGCTCTGACTGGGCAGACTTCTGCAGGTCTGGGCCACTTGACGAGGGCTGCAGCTGCCTCTTCTCCAGGAGGCTTTTGTGAGGAGACTGTAAATGCCACGATATGTTATCACTAGTTAATTATTTCAGCTTCCAGTGTCCCGCATGATATTTCACAGACCCAGGCAAAGCTCCTATATGTAAATGAATTTTCCACTGTAACTACTGTATCAGGCATGGCTTCAAGATATAATAGGAGTCTATTAACATATGTCTCTCTAAAGTGCTCACAATGAAATTTTACTGCTTTCTTCACACTCTTGCACTTACATAAATACACCCACACAGTACAAGTGGATTTCTGAATTGTCAAGTGTTTCTCCTCCATTAGGAGACATTTTTTGAAACAAATTAACGCCAAATGCATCATGCTTTAAACGTGTTTATTACTTTATTTGGTGTTTTAAAAGCTCTTCTGAAATGTTTTAAACAAGATGATGTGCACCCATGGAATTCAATATACACTTAATCTGTGGAGGAAATAAATGTCTGACATAAAGATTTAAATCTTTATTTTCCTCCCTTGACATGGTGGCTGGTGACACATAAATGTACTTTTTTTTTTTTTTTTTTTTTTTTTTTTTTTCCCTTTGACAGAGTAATAAAAATCTCATTATCTCTGAATAGGCAGCAATTTCGTTATCTAATCTTTTTACCAAAAGGTTAGTTAATTAATCAGAAACAAATCCTGATTACTATTTCAATAGAATTAGAAAGACAAATCACCAGAGTACGGCTAAATAGGGCAGGCCTGTGGTTTAACCTGCCTCATTTACATCCAAGTACAATGATTGTCAGGAGCTCGCAGTGAGCAAACAGCCTCGAGAACATAAGCCAGCAGATGGTTTTCTCTCGTCGCTAGCCTCTCCTTTCCTCTAATGCCTCTGATCCCATTACCTCACTGAATCCGTTACCACGGTAACTGTTAAATTGCTGTGAAAGGCATGGTAATAAAGTAACCTGTCACACTGGCAATAAAAGCAGCAGAATTTTCCTGTTCACTGAACTTTTCAGCTCATCAATACTCACTTTATGGAGAAATTCACCACTACACACAGGTCAGCTGCAGGAATTGTTCTGTGAGGCTTTTGAAAAGCAAACCAAAGTTCATGTAAACATGGAAAAGGTATAATTAAAGAGTGGATTCAGAAATGCACACAGAGCTAATGCTTTCCTATTTACTGTAGAAGGTTAGTAGGAGATCAGAGATACTCAGGTTGCTTCTTTTTTTAAGCATGGTCTATGCATAACCTTTACTGCAGGCAGGACGGCAATTAATCCAAAATCATTTTGATATTGTTTAAAACCATAACCTCCATTGCACCAGGATGCTAACCTTCAGCAGCTGTACTCTGACCTGTTTGCTAGATAGGATTTTGTTATCACAGAACAATCTGATGCCAGAAGGATTCATTTGTAAGTGTTTTTCAGCACTTGTCTCCGTTCCATTGTTTTACAGATTATTGAAGCAAGTTTGATATCTTTAACAGGTTTTTGCAATATGTTGCTGTTTCCATTAATAAAATCTTGCTGAACGTAATCCTAGAGAGAAAAAAAGCGTACATCCACTGTGCCAGTCCTCCCATCTGAAAACACTTTTTCCAGTTCTCTAATGTAACATATCCTACTGCAATTTCAACTCAAAAGAAGAGCGAGGTCTCTCTTTTTTTACCTCTCTTTTTCTCCTTCTTCCTAGAAATACATACTAAGAGATTTTTCCATAGGGCACATGCACTCTTTGCCACTGGTCAGGGCTGAATTTGAAAATATCGTGTGGAAAAACCCTCCTGACTTCAATTAGGCTCACAAGAAACTGTAAGAACATGAATGAAAAAGAGAGTGCATATCTAATCCTTGTTATTAGCCATTTGCAGACTCTACACTTTCAGCTCCATTTGGTAATGCCATTAATTATACAGTAGTAACCTTGGAATATGTCAGAGTATGCTTGTTGAGATAACTTCTCTCTGTCTCCTTTTTTTAAACTTGCAGATGCTTACAGCTTGTTATGAAAAATTGAAAGCATTTCTTTGACCAACAGCAAGCATGAACTACAGTGCCTTTTCCAGCTGCAGGCCATAAAGAGGTGTCTTTAACTAACAGCCATGTTGTATAGTCCTGAGAGCATGGATTTAAAGTAAGGCTTGTTGCAGATAAATCTTTGTGCACACTGTCTTCAACTTTTAGATAGCCATGTTCAAGACTTATCTTTGTCAGACTGTTGTGGTAGGGGCTGATTTTACCCTCCTAAATGAAGCTGCATTTGCTGCTTTCCTAAAACTTCACGAAACGCTAGGAGCTATCTGGGGAAGAAAAGACTAGATATTTCCATTACATTCAGTGGCCTTTTTCACAATGTCAGATTTGAGTTCCTTGCACAGGCCATTGTTCTTCCAAATGCTAGAAATCTTCAGAGGAAGTTTGTATGAAGAACAACAAGCCAACTGCACACAAAAGCGTGAACTCACAATCTTCAGCAGAGGTACATTAATTAACCCACATAAAAGAAAAGAATTTACACTGAAGTCTAACCTAAAATTCAACTGGACCGTTTCTGAGATTCAGGAAACTTCAAATCACTCTGGTATCTGTATAGCTCCTCCAGTTACAGATAAAAGTGGAAATATGTCTTCAGATAAGCCAAAATTCTTGATCTTTTCAGATCACTAGTAGAGAAGCAATGTTCCCGTGAAATCTGCAGATCATTTTGCAGGTGTAAAAGTCCTGGTAAGATACCCTGGGCAAAGCCCTCACTCCATAGTCTTTTATATTTTAATTGAACAGATGTCAGGAAAGGTGATATGCACTTAATTTCAATGGAAAAAAATTGAGTTTTTAATAGCTGCCATTGCTTTAATTTAAAATTTACTTTAAACTGTGTGCATACTGGATTGTTCACGATTACACTTTGGCAGAATGCAAACATAAATGAGATGTTGACATGGATAAATTCCTTCCTTTGAAAATGTGTGTGAATATTCATGAGCAACATTTGTTAGCTCATTTTCCCAGCTCTGGTTTGAATGCACAGAGCAGGGTTTCTGTGCTCTGCATGAGCCTGTATGGAAAAGCTTTCTTCCACACAGAATCTGGTGGTGTCAAGAGGCACGGTCTTTGGATGGCAGCTCTCTGCTCCAATTTGATTTCACCTCCTTGTAGCTGCAATTACACATTCAAAAAACATCAAGAGCTCACACTGGGCTGAATTACAGCTGGCTCCGCTTATATTGGCACACCTTGAGGTTGCCTTACTGAAAACTGTGAAGTTACAGCATCAGAAAGAAAAATGGTGTCAGAAAAGAATTAGAGCTGCTGTCTTTGAAAGAGAAAGAAAGAGGAATAATTGTGTCCCTCTTTTCACCAGATGTTGTGTCCTTATTATTGTCTTCCTCAATAGCACGTTGTGACTAGACTGGCTATACAGCATGTAGCCCTTTTCTCCTCAGATTAAATTCATCCCTGTGCAGTGGAGCATCATGCAACCCTGGCACCACGTAAGCACCACGCGCAGCTCTGCTTTCAGCCCTTGCGTGCTGCACAGACCTCGCACAGGATCTGCACAGGTGTGGATTGCACCTTTCATCTTTAATTCGAAAAGACAAGTGGCTGTGAAAATACCACAGGCTTAGATCCATCAGGCACTGCTGGAAATTTTCCAGCCTCACTGACTGAAGTTAGTTTCTAAATGCCATGGTTAGCCATCAAATCAAAACAGTTTGCTCTGCAAAAATAGCCAAATATTTCCCACTTCTGATGAAGTCTGGACACACCACCTTCAACATTTTCATCCCTCTCCTAGATTGGTGAAAAATTCAGACCTTATATCAATCAGAACCAAAAATCCCTCCCTGTCTTCTCCAGGTGCTGGTGTCTATTTTGGCTCTTTTTTCTGCTTGGAACAGGAATTTTCCTCACTCCATTTCTGTCTCTGAACATTCTCTGTCACAGCTGCCAGTAATGAAGTTCAAGGGAGAAAAGGCTGCACGGAAACAAATTTAAAACATATTGAACTACTCTTTCATTGTGTGCCTTATAGTGGGCCAAACTCTATTGAGAAGCAGATCCAGGGAGAAAAAAATAACCCCAACTCTGCCACAGATTTCAGTGGAGTTCTATTGATTTGCATCGGTCAAAATAACCAAACTGCAGCTCTTTATCTTGATGGAGTGAAAGAATTGGGAAGGACACCTGTCTCTCAGGGTTACTATATGGCTTATTTGATCTTACCTATATGTATGATTGATCCTGCTAGCTTATATTTTATGCATCTCTTGTCCTACGACAACAGAGTAGTGTGAAAGTGATTCTTCCTTTGTTTTCTTTTTTAACATTTTACACCGTGGTCCCTTTATTGTCCCTTTTTCATCTACAAATTAAAAATTTACAGTTCTCATATCCAGCACAAGCAATTATGTATGAACATCAATCTAATCACTTACCCTGAAATAAAGGTTTATGAGGCAAGTAGGTTTTTTTCAGTCCTTCCCACTGCCAGAGACTGAGGTGGAAATGGGAGGGGGAACAACAAAAACCCATTTCAACCCTGCATTTTTGATGTCTCTGCTGTTTTATGCTGTGACTTCATGCTCCCTGAAGAAACAAGATGCATCAAGCAGTGCCTAAAACTCATCCTCTTCAAACACTGGGAATGATTATTTCAGCAAGTTTTAGCTTTCAGCAGCAACATATGTAGTGGCAGCTGTGCAGTAGCGCTTTGAGACCACGGGTACTTTGGAACCCAGTAAGAAAACTGTGACTCGCATGTAAAGAGCAGGAAAAAAGGATTTTTTTGAAATTGTGCTGAGACTTCAGAAGCTTAAAGGACTAACAAAGCAATTTACTTCACCCGCTTGGATCCAATGATCTGCGCTCCAAAAATTTTAACAGTTATTTTGAAATACATGTGAAAAAATATGACCAGTAAAAAGCTTCCACAATTTTAGCTGACTGGTTTGCATCAAAGTTCTACACCAAAAGAGCACAAGTGTCTTTGATCCCTGGCTAACCTCTTTTTCTCTCCGTCTCTTCCATTCACAATTATCTGTATTATTTTTCTTTCTATGAGTTACCAACAGAACATTCATGGTCACAGCCTGAAGATCAAAGATAAAGTTTAATCTTCAGATTGTGCTGCTCATGCTCATAAACCACTCATGCGCCGCTTCTGCTGTCTGTGACAGCAGCAGAATCCTTGATTCAATTATAGGTTACAGTCAATGGGGATCATGCTTTAATCTGTGTACAAACAAAAGGATAAAACAGAAACATGTACCCATTCCAAGGATGATACTTTATTACAGCGAGCCATCAGGCAGCACTGCAATAATACAAGCTGGTTTCGGAAACTGGATGAGATTAAATTGTCTGCTGGGTTGTGCCTGCTTGTTATGTACAGACTGACAAACATACTGCTCTGCTTCTCTGTCATTTATCTGGCTCACAAAGACTCTGATCCACTACATGTTGCGTGATCACACAAATTTCAGTGAGTTTGAAGGATTCACAGCATTATGTGGGATTAGACCATTATTCTAAACATGATAGGATTTTTCAAATACTGCCCGGATACGAGATATTATTCAGAGAGTAATTCCATTGAAATAATTGACATTTTTGCTCAAGAATTAGCATGTTTGCATATCAGGATGTCTGGAATCAGTTTCCACATTCGCCAGTGCCTTTTTAACACTCAGTGTTAAGTGCTTTTTCCAAGGTCAATTTAAAGGAAAGGTAACTTTGCAGATTACTGGCCAGTCCATAGTGATGACAGCCATCCATCACGGTGGAGCAGGACTCCTTTATGTATCATGCTGGCATTCCCCAAGCTCCATTATTATTATTCCACTTTTGGAAAACACTTAAACATATGCTTAATTTCAAGACACGTTTCAAATCTCATGGGATTTCAGCATTTGCTTAAGTACTTTCACAAATTGATTAACTGAATGGTGAGGGAGGGACAGCAGCAGAAAGACAGACTGTTTCGAGGAGTAACAACAGCTCTTCCCAGGATAAATTCTGCATTTTCAGCCCACCCATCTTGCTACCTCTGCCTTCCTGTTTTCCACCCCTCCAAGAGTGGCGGTCCAAGTGCTGCGACATTGTGTGGGTGAAGGCAGGCGTAAGAAGAAGGAACAGACAGGGGTCTCTCTGTGCTTCTCCCCATTCCCACTTGCTTCAGTCAGCTTCTGCTCCTGCCCCCTCCACTACTGAGTGTAGAATANAGAGTGGGAAAGTGGTTGGGTTCTAGTTAATTTCATTGAAGTTCCTCTTCTGTTGTAAAATTGAAATCTGAGAAAACACAATAGCCCTGCTAGCTTTTCTATCATCATGTCAGTAAAAGAATCAATCTGGTAATAAGCTACAGGGCTCACTGACTCGTACTAGAGCTCATTTGTACTGGGAATGGTACAAAAAAATAACAAAAGGAAAGTCCTTGGCCCTGCAAACCTAAATGGATTTTTTTATATGCAACAGAGCTAAGCAGAGCAGTTAATAGTTTCAGTAACTCTTCATTCCTCTAGTATATAACATTAGTTAACATTTATTTTAAAAGTAATAATTTTATTTGGCAAGTGACAATGGCCTTTCCAGTTTTCATTCAGCAAGAATAATTTCCAAGTTCAGATAATATCTGCTTCCCTACTGCTTGTGCTAATGGAGAATGCTCCTTCTGTCGTTTTGAGCTATGAAATTTAATTGCCCAGAGTGGCTGATACTTATTTTCAACAGCTGCTGAACAAACTCTTTAAAATGCTATAATTGCATACTCTCCTTTTTGGCAGGTTCATTGTATCAAGTAATGCAAAATGACTTGGCATAACTGTATCACATAACAAAAGTTAGGACAACCTCTCTTGAGAAGGAGGGCAGAGTGTCTTGGCACCATGTAAGAGTAAATAGCAGTGTATTCAGTGTTCATATCATCTATAAACTGCTAGCAACCCATTTGTCAACTACCACAATCACTTTAACATATTGCAGTAAAAAAACTGTATTACTGTGATATCTAGT
>VZRU01010911.1:0-16865 GCA_013398155.1 Pedionomus torquatus | reverse complement strand
ATGAGTAAAGTTCCAAGTTTGTGTTTTATTAAATCTCTGTGGCTCCTTCTTGTCATTTTCTTTGAATAGCAGCTATTAAAAAAAAAGGAAAAAACAGATTAATTTAACATACTCTGGAATGAGTTATCCCCTGAATAATGATGTTTGTTCCTCAGGAACAAATGAGCTGCACCTCTGAATAACCTCCTACAGTCCTCTCAAGTTACAGATATTCCACAAACTGGAGGAAGGCTGAACAGAAAAGTATGCTTTGCATATGGTTTGCAAATGGTTTGCTTCCCATTGGCATAGTTAGAGCAGGTTTTGAGGGCTTCCTTACAGTGGGCATCATTTAAAAACCAGTGTTTGTCAACGGGTACTGCACAGTTACTGCAGTTGTCTCCTGCAAAGTTCTAGTGCTTCAGACAGAGCTTGGTGACAGCTCTTGGCAAACGATGACTTTTAAGTGGCAACCAGTATAATTACAGCATTCATGAAGGTGAGAGATGAACAGCACTGACTGAAAAGGGGCCAGGTATCACATTGCATGGGCTAGTGCCATGCCTGCTTTCCCACACCACGTTGCCAATGCCACTCAGTCCTGAGCAGCAGGCCTCCTGCTATCCCAGCCCTGCATTGCTTCAGAGTAGCAGCTGTCAATTTTTTCCTCTTTTTTTTTCCCCCCAAACTTTACAGTGGGTTTTATAATGATATAATTTTGAAAGGTCAGAGATAAGAGGTCACTGAGCATGTTTCCATGCTTAACATAAACCCCCCCCTCATCTAATCCACTCTTGTTCTGTACACATTTTTCTCTGGTCTGATGGAGACTCAGGAATTATGAGTCTCACAAAAATGGCACGAATATGGGTGGACATAGGTCAGCTATGTCATAATGCACCTCCCCTTACAATAGCATGCTTTTGTCAGATGTATTATCTTCTTAAAAGCATGATTTAATTCACTTAAGTAATAAGATTCACATATGAGCTAAAATTCATGTATAGGAAAGATTCTGTCATATGAGCTAAAATTTTACAGTGTTGTTCATAAAAAATAGTTGCACTGAAAAGTGTCTTATTTGTTTTGCAAATACATAGATTTAGTGTTATTCATGCATTAATGTTATCCTTGTATGTTCATTGTTGTGAATGTTTCTACTGTCCACGGAAAAAAACAAAGGAGGACTCTGGTTTGTTAATGAAGGGTGTCCTCTGTGCTAAGGGTCTTAAAGCTACATAAACCAGCTGAATTTCAGTATTTTGTTCTTTCATCATGCTGTGAATGTCGCATGATACAGTCTGTCGTCATGCTAGTGTTCAATGTGTGAGTATGAGTAGTTGTTCATCTGAATGGTTTAATTGAAATCAATGGGTTTAACTCACATGAGTAAGGTCTTACAAGGCTGGAATATATTTATATCCATACTGAAACCATGACTTCCTTGTTCACTGCTGCTTAGTTTGCCTTATTAATCTGCTGGCATCATCCCTCAGTTTCACTGAGGCATATCCAAATCTGGGAAATGAAGCACTTTCTATAATTTTTTGGGGACTCCAGTCACTTAAATGCAAATAGTGAAAGTCTTCTGAACTGAAAACAATTATCTGAGAAACAAACTCATTATTTCATCTATAAGTCATTATGCCTGTAGCAGTAGAGAAAATGAAAACTAAAATATTTATGGATCCTAATACCATACATTTCAGTGTACTCCTGCTTCTGCTACTGCATGTTATGTCTTCCCACATTTAGCATGCAAACCCGCATAAAAAAACCCTGCATACTCAGGATTGCTGGTATGTGAGTTTATGAATAACCAGCACAGGTTTCCTGTCTGCACACACTGTATTGTTCATTCACATTTGGCTGCCTTTGACAGGTATTTGCCATGGGGAAGGAATGGGATTATGTTCTGAATGCCTACTTTTTCCCATGATTTATCCATGGTACTGCCTCAAATGCAATTTTGCCCAATGGATCTACATTCAACAGATATTTACAAACATTTTAACACATGTTAACCTGTTTTGTCTGTGCCAAGTATGTACTGCCTGTGCATGTGCACACATACTATCATGAAAGTTGGAGCCATAATGAATATAATACCGCCAAATATAGCCACTGAGGAATGCCATTAGCATGAGACCCACCCCTGCATAGTCAAAAGGCATCATGACAACTGATGTGCCACCTCTTTTGAGACTATTAAGAGTAGAGAAGGAAATATGGCTGCTATACAGTCCAATTAACTTAAGTATCACCTTTTGAAAACTTTAGCTGTGGCACTCTTGCTTTTCTCAGGGAAAAATAAAAGTAATATAGGAATCATATTTTCTGTATAATTCAGTACTGAAAATAATTTTGCGATTTCTGGACAACAGAATAGCGGGACACAGTTTTGTGGTCTACTTATTCTCTTTATTTATATCTTCATCACTTTTTCTTCAAAAAAAAAAAAAAGAAAAAAGAAAAAAGAAAAAAAGGGAACACTAAGAGACAAAGCAATAAAAATAGGAAAGAAACAGTTGACATAAACAAAACAGGACAAGAGATACAGAGGTAGTTACACCCAGGTTCCTTTTCAGATCAGTTTATGAAAAATGGGACTGATTCAGAAAACATATACACACAGGCATTTTGTTGTTATGTTATGCTTGCAGTGCTTTAAAATTATTTTAACTTTACATGTTATTCTAACAGTGCCTGAAATCAATTATGCCAATTTACTAGGATGCAGGACTAAAACTAGGACAAAAGAAGGAGGTTAAAAATAATTGGCCTAAAAATCACTGAACAAAACCCTGGAGTATAGACAAGCAGGAGAGGGAATTTAGGATTTAGAGATTCTACAGATGCTTTTAAGCTTTTCTTAGAATGGTTACTCTGACAGCATGTCTGAAAAAATGATATACTATATTTCTGCTATTTTGTTGACAAAGAGGTAAAAGTTAATCCCATAGTGACTGAATTTGATTTCTGTGGAAAGTTCTAAGAGCAAAGCTTCTGTTCAGCAGACTCGTGTCTCCCCCCTGCATTTTGCTGCACTGGGAAAATAATAATAGTAAAAAAACCTCCTTGTAGCAGCAATACAGCAATCATGCTGGGTCATGAAACTAATTATGTTTTGTGATGGTGGAAATTCTCCATTTCTGTGTGAAGGGGTACTGCTGCATGATAGATGAATGTTGGAAAGGCAGTACATTGTGCTCTTTCATCTCTGTCACTGCATATTTATTCTGACTCTGCTCCTAAATTATTCATTTTCTTTAAGCAATCAATATTAATAATCTGATTTTCTCCTTGGCATTTTTAGTCACACTTCTGTTTAACTGACTGTAAATAAAGGTCACTTGGAGGCTTCCTGCTGCTGTTCTGAAGGTCCTTGCCTAATTAATTCCCAACATTTTTTTCCCTGTGACTCTGATTAGCAGTTGCAATCAAGTTGAGCAATTAGCTGCCTCCTTGCACAGTGATTTGCTCACTCCACCTTCCTGTGTAAAGCTACATTTGGTCTCTACTCTGCAAAGGCATAAGGAGGAATATAAATTCATTTGGTTTTTGTTTCTTGACCATGCAGAACAGATGAGATTTGTCACTGCTTGCACATAACCTTTGCCCATCTACATCATACCTACTAATCATCCCTGGTCCCCCCAACAGACATCATAAATGTAATGAACAGCCTCACCAACAAAAAGAGTGTGGTAAGTTTAATCTCAGCCTCATGTATCAACAAATAACTACAGCTCATCAAATCATCTGTAGTTATTCAAGAGTTCCTATGGTTCAGCTTACATCAAATTACTTTTTAAAAAGGGATGTGCTTCACAATTAACAGATTTATCTTAGTCTGCCAGGGGACTAGGGACAAGCCTCACCTGATTCCAGTTCACAAGAAGACACAGGTACTATCTGTGCTAGAACTTGAGCAATGGTAATCTCAGTCAACTCTTTCTGTCTTTAATTCCTAGACCATGGACAAGTTGTTGGAAATTTCAGTACTGTGTTAATTATTAAGAGAAAATCCCGTCTCTCTTAATAATAAGATAAATGTCTAATTTGTAGTTGAAAGCAGTAAAGAGCAGACAGTATCTTCCAGTTACTTTTTAGCAAGTATGTATTTGAAAAGCAAGGAGAGAGAGATAAAGAATTACAGTGAAGATTACAGAAAAATGAGCATTTTTTTTTACAGACCTCCCCAATCAGTATTCTACATTCTTCTTATTATTACACCCTGGGTAACAATTGCCAGACAGTACCTTTTCATGAAGTATTTCTGGAAAAAAACAAACAAACAAACAAACAAAAAAACCAACCACAAACTATTTTCAGTTTCAGACTTGTTTATAAATTCATTGATTTAAATGCTTCTTGTTCAAACAGTGATTCCATATGGATAAGTAGTTCAGACAGAACTTTTTCCATCATCTGAGCAGAAAACAGACTTGCATTGGAGAAATCCTTCTTTAGCTGAAGTCTGTTTCAAGGCATTCACAGTTGTTCAATTAATCTACAGGCAGATTTTTAAAAGGTGATACAACTGCACCTGTGAGAAAGTATGTGATGTCAATGCATGCATCCACAATGTTTTCTCTGATATTATTATTATTATTGTTATTATTATTTTGTGTATCCTAGTCCTTGGAAAATAAGAAAACAGTGGGACTGATAAACACTGCCAGGATGGAATGAATATTTTTGAATACATCACTGAGACATAGCCAGACCCTAGAGGAAGAAAATGATACATCTAAATTCCCACATACTGGGCATAAGGATTTAAATTGTCAACTACTTTTCACAACTCACTAGAGAAATGTTTTCATATTTCATTTTGGCCTTGGAGTTCTTTGAGCTTAGAAGGGTTTTGAATTGGTGGTTTTAAGCTCTCTGGAAAAGAGAAAAATCAGAACTTAACCTGGTTACTCTGTGCTTACAATTTACTAAGCATACAAAAGCAGTTCCTTAAACCACATCCTGCTTCTACCGCTTGCACCTACAGAGCCCCTCCTCTGACAGACAGCAGCAAGCCAAAGCATGCATACCCTGAACAAGCAAATTTTCTTTTTCCTTTCTGTTCTGGCAAGTGTGTACATTTAATCTCACAGGGGATCTGATAGCTTTCCCCAGCTCCTAAAGCAATTCTTTAGCGCTCATTGAAAAGTGCTGTTAACAAAATGCAGCAAAGCTGATTGGCGTTTGCATGCAGACACAGGCAATTGGGGCAGTAAGCACAGTCAGTCTGCTTCCTCAAGGTGTAACACACAAAACCAAGACTAAAAGTAGCAGTTAAGTCACTCTGGGACTGATTACTTACTGAACATAAATACACAAAATAGGCCATTTGTCGGCGTGATGTTATTGTTATGAATTATTATATAAAACGCCCGGTGCTTTGAAGTACAGGCATGTACACACAATGCAGCACACGTAGCTGCAGTAGTGAGGGCTGTAAAGCTCAAACACTCAAAACAGATCACTCATTTTTGCGACAGCAACTTTCCGTGTTTGGTCTCAACCCAAAAGTGAACACCTTGGAACAGTTTAAAAAAAAATTCCTTTCAGCTATTAGAAATTTATGGCAATGAAATGTATCATCTTCGATGAATGGAAAAAAGCAAAACCCAAAGAACAAACTTTTCTTAAGGAAATAAATTATTAAATCTGTTAATGAGGAGTATGTGCCTAAGGAAATATGAAAGAAACCCAAAGCTATTATTGTTACAGAGTCAGAAATGCTTGAAGACCTGCTGTAGGGAATTACTCTTCCCTCAAAAATGTATGCAATGTACACGGCCTTCCTTCATCAGCTATTTCCTGTAGTTATTCTGAAATGACATATGCAGAGAACATGATAACTAGTTCATGCTTGTTTAGTGTCTGTTGCATGAGATCATGTAACATTATTGTTTTCTCCATAGGACATAAAATATCCATCAGATTTGGAGCAAAGCACTCACGGTAGAGAAACATGTGGTCTGTGTAACCTTGGAAAAAAGATTTAGCTCCTCACATTTGTGTAATAGCACTTATAATTACTCATCAGGGAGGTATTATTTATGAAAGCCTTCCTGAATGTAATGCCTTGCAAACATGTAAAGGATTAAATAGATACTTGTTGTCTTGTGCTTGGAGCAACAAAGGAAGCTGTATGGGGAGAATATTTTTTCTCCTGGCCCAGGTTTTGCTTCCTTCCTCTGAACCCAGCACGCACAGCAGTGGCTGAGGCTGAGTACGCAGAGAAAAAGCAAAAGTGACGGTGGTCTGGAAGACACATTCTGCACCATACCCTTCATAAATACAGTAGTTTTTCAGGAGGATGTCTTGCTGGAATGACACTCAAAATCTTTACTCTCTATTGGGATTTTACATCCCATTGAGACATGAATTGACCCCGACTTGCATTCTCTGTGTGCCTTGAGGACAGTTTTATACTGTTTATTCTGAATTTTTCCACAATGTATTCCACAGCAGTACTTTATACCTACCCTCTGTACGCAGTTCATGAAACAGATGGTGCAAGAACAGCAGTCTACCTGCATTTGTTAAACATGCGTCCCTTCTCTGAATCTTAGAGGCTGTCAACTCGTCCTCTACAGAAACAATGGCAGTTCTGTGATATTTTGCATATTAGTCATAATGAGAATGAAAGGACTTAAGTACTGTATTTGAACATGTTGTATAGGAGATACTGTCTCACAGGAGATTGATTTAATCTCGTGATAGTGAATAGCAATGGCCACTGCTGAACGGAAACAGCATTACTAGACATTATCTAGTGACAAATAGATTAATAGTGATTAAGCTAACATGGATGAAATTTTAAGAAATAAGTTAGAAAGTGAAGATAAAAGAGATTTGTTTATTTGGTTGGTTGGTTTTCTTTTTTGTTACAAAGGTTCTAGATTGTTTTGTTCTGGCAATGTTGATCAAGGACAATTGAGTTCATGGACCCTACCTTCAAATTAAATTAAGAAGCTGTAATTACATTATTTGCAAACTGTAAAGCTTCAAAGTCCAGATATGCCTTGCAACTTCTGTTTTTCTCCCACTCTTGTATCAATTTTTTCCATAAAAATTGCTTTAATAAATTAGGTGCAAAAAGCAACTGTGTTCAGGCAACATTAACTTTACATGGTGAACTACTCAAATGTCAAGAAATACCAACTCTAAGGATGAATGCACAACTATAACAGTGTCCTCCTATGTGTGTTGATTATAATAGTCTTCAGTTACATGATCACACAGAACAATGAGAGAGATATGCCCGGCAAATAGACTATGAATGTAGTCTGAATGAGTATTTCTCCTGCCCTGGGGTATGACTAATATTTGATTAAAGAGACAAGGAAAATAAAACAACTTGGGCCCTAAAAAACAAACAAACAAAAAAAACCCAACCAACCAACCAACCAAAAAAAAAAAATAGAGAAAGCTTGACCTCTCAGGGTGTTCCCCTGAGAGAACACATGTGTTTGTGACCTAATATCTTTGCTACTGAAGAAATAATAGTTGTTGTAATTTCTTGCATCCTTCTTCTTCCTGTAAATAAATCCTTGCATCATTATTATCTGTGATCCCTTCTCTTTCCCATTCAGTAATGGAGAAGTACTCTGAACTGCACTGGGAATATGTGAATTTGGGAATCACAAAGAAATACCCCTTTCTGAAGAAAAGTCTGATAATGGAACCTAATGAGATGATTTCCTTTTTTACAAAATTCTGAAAGCTTTGTTATCTCTTAACAAGGAACAAGAATGTATTCCTCTTTTCATTTTACAAATAGCATTGTAATTTATAGTCCCATGTACGGCATGGATGAAGAGTTCAAAATAACCATTTCCTAATAATGGATGACCCAGGAGATCTCTCTTGGAGTCTATCAGCTGGCAAAAAAAGGGACAACTTAAGTCTACACAGTTTGAAACATTTGAAGAGTAGTCCACACAACATTTTGCTGTTTGATTTGAATCATGATGGAGCAGTTATTTGTCTTCAACTGATACTGCACATAAGCATATATTCAAAATACTCATAGTCTGAAAATCAACCTCATGTAATAGTTCTGCTAATGTAAATGAAGTAAAAATATATCTGATGTTGTGTATCTAATTTATTTGAAGTGAAAAAAAAAAAAAAGAAATAAAGAGATAGTAAGAGACAAAATTTTGAGAATGGCAGAAATATTCACCCTTGGTAAAGGTAGCCGTGGTGCAAAGCTGTTATTACAATTCTATTTCTTTATTATTCTTGTGTATATATGGATCAAGAAAAAGACACAATATTCTGTCGAAAAATCTTGTGGAATTGGTGCACTGTAACAGTGATAAATAACATGGTTCTGAGCACAGTTCAAATCTTCATAGGCAGTCTTATGGCACAAGGGCACTCTAATAAATATTGCAAACAATCAGTGAAAAAGGTACAGGAATATGTCTTCTCCTGAAGAACAAAATAAGTTAATTCTCTTTGTAACAGTTTCAATGACTATACTAAAATTTTTCTGATTCATTGATTTTGGAATAAATGCAAAATACACATACACAGAATCACAGAATCACAGAGTGATTGTGTTTGGAAGCAACATCTGGATGTCATCTGGTCCAACTTCCATGCCCAAGTGGGTTACCTAAAGCCAGTTGCCCATGAACATGTCCAAATGCCTGTTGAGTATCTCGAGGGATGGAGAGTTCTCAACCTCCCTGGACAACTTTTGTTAGTTCTTGGTCATTCTCACAACAAAAAAGTGTTTCCTTATGTTCAGATGGAGCCTTTCATGTCTCAGTTTGTGCCCACTGTCTCTGGTCCTGTCACTGGCCACCACTGAAAATAGCCTGGCTCCATCCTCTTTGCACCCTCCCATCAAGTATCTATATGCATTGATGAGATCCCTCTGAAACCTGTTTTCTCAGCTCTCTCAGCCTTTCCTCATATGAAAGTTTTTCAAGTCCCTTCATCATTTTTGTAGCCTTTTGCTGGACTCTATCCATGTCTGTCTTGTATGGGGGAGCCACTCCAAGTGTGGCCTCACCAGTGTTGAGCAGAGTGGAAGAATCACTTTCCTGTATCAATTGCAACACTCCTCCTAATTAAGTCTAGGACACCATTAGTCTTCTTTGCATCAAGGCCACATTGCAGGCCCATGTTCAACTTGGTGTCCACCAGGACTCCCAAGGCGTATTTTGCAAAGCTGCTTTCCAGGTGGGTGGTGCCCAGCATGCACTGGTACCTGGGGTTGTTCCTCCCCAGGTGCAGTACTTTGCAATTTTCCTTGTTGAATTTGATAAGGGCCTTGTCAGCCCATTTCTCCAGGCTGCCAAGGCTGCCTGGATGACAGCATAACCATGTGATGTATCAGCCCCTCCTTCCAGTTTGGTGTCATTAATTTTTATTCTTGTTCAGTTGGAAAAAGTTTGTTTCTTTGTTGAATTTTCAAATGGACAAAGTGCAACATGTTTTCTGCATATGTACTCTTCAGGAGTCATGTGTACTGGAGGCATCCAGATATCCATTTGTGGCAACACACGAATTCTTCCTTCCCAGAGGATACATACACAGCCCATTTTAAACCTAGCCCTAACCAGCTTCAGGTAGCATTAGGTCTTTAGTCATTCAGAAGTACACCACAGTTCTCAGAAGAGATACAATAACACTCAGATTACACCATCAGTGACTCTGGGTCAGGTATAGACAATTGTAGGAAATATCTCTAAATGCAAGCAACTCCCTGCTTTACTATCAAAGCTACAGATAAGAGATGAGAAAGCTCAGCTGAGAAATCTGTTTTGCTCTTCCCATGCCACTGCTGTCAGCTCTTCCTTCTGCTTGGTATGTTCAGCGTGCTGGCAGCTGAGGTTACCCTGATCCATCTCTCCCTTCCTACTGTTTTCAGGAGATGGATGTTTATCAGAACCTGGCAAGCTCCTGTGTCTCAGGAATGAAAGGACAAAGAATAATCCCTGAAGCCCCATATCAGAGCAAGGCAACAATGAACAACTAGGAAAAGTGAGGACTTGCATGACCTTTAAATAATTATTAAAAGAAGTATACACTTTAGAAGTGAGACAGCAAGAAGCTGTCATGATTCAGTCCAGAAGGAAAGCTGAGTTGAATGTCATGACAAAAACATTAGAAGGAATATTAGAAGAAAAGCTTAAGAAGGCTAAGAGAAAAGTGATGTAGCCAGAACGTATTCACATATGGAAAGATTTCAATGTTTTACATTAATGCTGTTAGGTTATCCTGATTTCTGATGATAACTTTACAGCTGTAGGAAATGCATATGTCACAATATAAAGCTTCTCCTGCTCAGTCTCAATTACTTCCTTCTGTTTGTCGATATTCAAATAAATCCAATTTCAGTGACAGAGTCTAAAAAGGAATGATCAGCTTGAAGAGTATGAAGAAAAATTGCATATCTATCTGTGAATGACAAATTAAACTTCCTCACTAGAAAGAATAATTCTTTAGCTACAGTATTTAGTCTATCCTTTGTGTCTTAATTTTACAATAGATCATAAAAGTTATGGAACAAAGCTCTTCACTGTAAAGTTTCTAAAACTGTATCCCACCTTCTAGACATGTATGGATATTTCTCAATCTTTGATACTCCACTGAAGTATACATCCACTTTGACATATCCATTGAAGAAAGATGGAGCCAGACTTTTCAGTGGTTCACAGTGACAGGCTGAGGGGCAATGGGCACAAGCTGGAACATAGGAGGTTCCATCTAAATATGAGAAAAGAGTTCTTTATGATGAGGGTGACAGAGCAGTGGAACAGGCTGCCCAGGGAGACTGTGGAGTTCTGTTCTCTGGGGATCTTCAAGACCTGCCTGGATGCAGTCCTGAGTAATGTGTTTTAGGTAATCTTTTTTTAGCAGGGGAGTTGGACTTGATGACCTCTAGAGGTCCCTTTCAACTCTGACAATTTTGTGATTCCATGATTTGCAAAGAGAACTTAGTATCTGTTTTTTAAAAAGCATTCATTCAAAGATTCATACGGAGGTTTTGTTTAATGCTTTTGTAGTTTGTTCACAAATGTTTTCCTTCTTTTTTCAATAAATGATATTAGGATGGCCACCATGAATATTGTCCATTTCAATCTGACTATGACATCTGTTTAAACAGATGCAGAAGTTTCCCCCAATAACTGGACATACAAATTGCTTGTAGAACCACAACCTACCTCAAGACCAGCTCTTGTGGTGAGTGGCTGTTTAGTCCTCAACAGAAAGGGGACTGACTATTTTCCTGACTATATTAAACATGATAAACAAGGCTTTTCACTTAATTCTTATGCTTGATCAAGCACTCATTGTTTTTATATCTGTACAAGTACTTCAGCAAATTTAATGTTTGTTTCATGGTGGCTTGAATCAAGTTTTTGATATCTGACATCTCTGAAGATGTAGGTATCAATAACTACCAAGCTTCTAGGAGTATGGCTATTGTCGGCCATTAAAGCTCTCTTTGTGAATTCTCACGAGTATAGATAGCTTAGTTCTTTAGCATGCTGGTTTTAGAGAAATAAATGCTAAAGTATTTTTTCCACTCCTGTGAGGGAAACAACATTTTAAAAGTAGATGAGGTGTGAAGTACTATTCCAGTGCTCTGTATCCACTCTTGAATTTCATCTACATAGGCAGTCTGGATTGTGTGAAAATATATAAACCCTATTGTGACAAGTGAGAACTACTGCAAGTGCTTTGTAACTTAAATATTTAAGTTAAAGAATTTGAAATCTGATAAAGGCAATCTGTATACAAAGGAAAAGATATTTGAGGAAGTTAAAACTTTAAAGTTCAAGGAAAAAATGGAAAGATGGGCAGGCAACCTGCTTAAACAGAACACTCCATTTTCTTGTTTCAGAGACATCAGTAGAAAATGGGAGGAGAAGATCAAACTGCCCCCAAAAGTTGTTTCTTTTTCATCATTTCAGCTTTTAGAATGGTTGATTTTTGTTACGGGGTGTAAGACCTTTTGTATTCAGTTTTGTTGTCTTTTTACTAAGTAAACTCTATGCTCATGGTCCACTCATAGCTTCAATCCCCACAGTAACAAGTGGTCAACAAAACACTTGGTGTCTTTATGTTTTTTATAAATGATAGTGGCCATTTTCTTGGCCATGCCTTACACTCTTGTCTGATTCTCTTTGCTTTTCTCACAGAGAATCTGATAAAAAGATAATGAAGCTCAGAGAAAACCAGTAATGACATTAATAGTTGTAGAAGGTGTCAAAGGCTTGTGCTATCCTTTTTGTCCCAATGACTCCTGTCTTTCTCTCTTCACCTGTAACCTTCCATTTGAACACAGACCCCTTGTCTCAAACTTACATGTCTTCTAAAACATCTAAAAATAAACATAATTTCTCATTCACCTTTTTTCTTGCTCTTGTGCTCTCAGTTCACACTTTGTTTTTCATTTTTTTTTTATTTCATTGACTGGATAAATATTCTTAAATATGATACTTAACCTCTTACAATTTATTAAAAAATTATGTCATGCTCTGCACCTGTCTCACTCAGACCTTCTTTATATCCCAAGAGTGGACCTAGTGAACCTAGAAAAATTAATGGCCTTTGTTTCCGACATACCTGACATTATCTTTCTGACCATGCCTATCTTGTCTAGAAGTCCGCTTATCAACTTTGTCACCCTCCACATTCAATTTACATATCTTAATTTTACTTTAGAAATGTAGTTCTTTTGATTTGCCTAGTTTCCCACTTTTTTGTGCTGCCTTTGTCTCCTTCTGTCATTCCCTTGTATCCATTCTGTTCAGTATCAGATCCCTCACTTACTCAGGCAAGTTTGCACGCCCCAGTTCTCTTCTTTCACATATCATTCAATAAAATATTTTGTTCTGAAATCCTTTGTTTTCAAAAGGATTTTCTAATAATGTAAAGACAGATTAATTAAAACAACTGGATACTGGCCATGAAGCAACAAAGCTCGTGGATCACTTAATCACTTAATTGTTTTCCTTTCCATGGTTCCCTTCTCCCTTCTGTGTTTACATGTGTCACTAACTAATGTAATAGTTATTCACTTTTCCAATGCATCTACTTACATACCCTATACATCCTCCCTTCCTCAGAATTGTTTTACACTTCACATACAAAAACCAGATCAATTAACTGTCACGGTTCTCCATCTAATCTGTAGACTATATTGATTTCCATCCATGTTGCTTATTTTGTGAGAAAAAAGAGAAAAAAAAATCCTTGACAGATTTTCTAGTAGGTAAATCTCAGCTGCACCAAGCTTATATTAATTTTCACTGTAATATATTCTGTAAATTTAAAGGGCAGTATTCTGATAGGATTAGAATTGACTTGTTTTTAGGGACAGTACAGATGTATTAATTTATATTAACAGGGGACACAAATAAAGGGACGTCATTTGAACAGATTGCCCTTGTGTTCCCATGTTCCTTGACTTCTGAAAAAAAGCCCCTGGGGACAGGGCTAAGCCTTTAGGCAGGGGCTAGTAGTTGAGTTTGAGCAAGAGAGTGTGGAGTCAGGAAGAACTAAAGGGCAGAGGAAATATCAAAAAGCCATTTCCACCAACATCTCTTGAAGCAAAATGGACCCTTCCAATGGTACAATCTGTAGTGAAAGAAAAAGATATCTATTACTTTCTACAAGTGATTCTTACAGAGTTTGATACACATCTATATCCAAGAAACCCATATTTCCTAGTAACATTGTATGTTTTGTAAGTCCTTTTCTAGTCTGTACAAACTTTTTTCAGATTGTATTATATATTGTCCTTCAGGATGGGTCTTTTTTCAATTTCCCAGCCTTTGAATAACATCCTTGCCACTAGTTTGCTACCAAGACAAATGCTTCTCTCCAATTCTTGTGGTTTCTAAGTTTGTAGACTCTCTGGAATGTACAGTTGTAAGGATTCTACACGGGTTTGTTGGTTCTTTTTCATCTCATGAAATAAAACCCAATATTAAAAATAAAATCTACTACTATTCAGTTACATATTTTTGGCTATTGTTTTCTTTGTGAAATTGCAATTAGCTAGAGTTACATTTAAGGATTTGGATTTTGGTTCTTAGTCCCTTTTTTAGTTTTATTTCTACAAAGAAAAGGAGGTAAAATAGAGGATCAATCTGTATATACCACTTGCTGATTATATTTATATCTACGTAAATATATACATAGGCATAAACTTATATAAAATAAATTGCAAGCACACAGCTATTTTAAAAGTATTCCTTTTAATTGTGGTAGAATTCATAGGAATTCTCTCTACTTAATACAATGCAAACAGTAATAGATATTATTTTCACTAATATCTCTGTGTATAAACAGCAACTTAACCCTGTTTCTCTGCCTTATCCTCTTCTGTAGCTCAGTGAAGCAACAGAATGTAACTCAAATGAAGAGCAACAGAATGTAACTCAAATGAAGAATGATGATTCAGACAGACTTCAGTTTCAATCTGAAGAAAAATAGCTACACAGACTTCAGTTTAGTGATATCCAGACTTTTTCTACATATCTGTTAATATGTCTCAGAATATTGTACTTAGCACCCCACCAGCTGCAAATCTTCTGCCTATCCAACTGGCTAGATAGTACTTACATTTGGAAAACAAACAAACAAACAAAAAATGCTACTCCTAATGCATTCAAGTCATTAACCTAGAAAAAAGGATCTGGTTTTCAGCTGCTCCCTTTATGGGATCTCATAGCAAATTCTCAGGCTTGCTTAAATAAACTGACAGGCTAGAACAGCATTTGTTGTCAGAGGAATACATTGGCTGCTCAAGTTCACACAGCCTGTAAAAATGTAGGAAGATGCTCCAATGTCACCAGAACAGGGAGCCGAGATCCCTGCCTCTGCCCCAGCACAACCAAAACATACAGGGAGAACCTAACTGCAAATGGGGACAGAGGGAGGAGTCCGTGGGCCACATAGGTGCTAAATAAAAGTCAACAGTAGCTCTAGCAAAAGGGAAGAAGGAAGAAAAATTATGGAAGGGGGAGGCAGTGAAGACCTATAAAGAGCTATGGAAATAGGGTCATGGGAGCTGCTGCAGATTTGCTCAAATGCCTGGTTGCTTCGATAAGCATATGAACCATTTGGATAACCCTCAAACCTTTGACTGCTAATCTGAGCTACGTCTGTTGACTTTTGTCCACTGCCTATATCTGTGCTCTGGAGAGCAACACTTGGCAGGAGATGAACTGATGACAGAGCAGGCTAGCTCTGGCCTTTGCATTAACACATCCTACGTTTTGGCATCACACAGCATTCCTAGAGTGGGAGTTTTGGGAAGAGACACTTTGTGCTACTCACCAGATGGGATTCAGAGGATTTTAAAAAAAAAAATGTGAAAAACCACATACAAATAAACAAACAAAAAAAAGTGAATGAGGGAATTTGTTTGGGTTGAGAAATCTTCTTCCTGCTTCTGCACCTCAGTTTGTTAATAATCATACCTGTTATGAAATAATGAGACAAAAAAAGGTCTCTGAGAACATGTGCTTGTACAAAAAGCCAAAATTTGAGGGTTTAGACCAAACGCAATAGACAGGAAACACAAGTAGGCCATTTTGCAAAGGGAATAGAGCTGAAGCCTACAGTAATAGTAGGGATTATTTGGAAAAATAATGTACAGAATAGTATGGTTTTTTTTCCAGGGTTGGTAGACGGAATTAACTGGACGCTAACTTTGACCGTCATGGGGCCAGACTGGTATCCTTCCCATGTGTCTGCTTGTCGATGCATTGTTTATTTTCCTATCCTCCAAGTTCACGCCATGAGAATAAAAGACATGTCATGTGCAAGACAGTAATGTATTTCAGTCTGCTGAAGCACCTTATGAACTGCTTTTATGCAACTAGACAGAATCGTCAGGCATTTCTACAGGATGCTCGGCACAGATCTTCACACATGAGGTAGAATGGGCTTTTTTTATCCAATGTAAAACAAAAGACATCTCTTTTTCCTTCATTTCACAGCCCTGCGCCCAGGCTTCATCCTGTGGACTCCAATGTCCACTGCTGTATCATGTAGCAGCTATCAAGCTAAAGAATTTGGCTGTCAGTTTACTTTACTACAAAAAGACAGTGTCAGCCTTGATCTGTTCTATGGGTTGCATGACTGTATGCAGACCCTTGCCATGGATTTGTGATAAAAGCACAACTAAGTGCACCATGCAGCAATTGTGCTGGTCAAATAAGCAACTGTAATATGAAATAAGAAAAGTAATATCAGTATAAGAAGAAGGGAAAAGGTTAGCATAGAATTGCATGAAATTTTGGAGGAGCTAAAAGAATAAATAAAAAGATGGTTTTTTTTCTCATCAGTACTGTACTTTTGTGGTGCTGACTATTTTGAGCACTCATTTTATCTTATGTGATTGTCATTTTAACAAGAAGAAAACTAGGCGGGGTTTGTGATTATAACTCTACATGCAGTCAGACTAATGAACAATAAAAGTGCTATACAATAGACAAACATCTAACGGGGCACTATAAGTATTACTGTTTGCTAGGTTCATCATGACATTGTGGCTTTTTGGCACAGAATTTTTTGTACATATCCTGTTTTTCTCCACAAATATAAAGCAGAGATTTTGAGGTTTGTGTGATTCTTATCTTTTATTTTTATCATGGCAACATGATAAGGCTGGAATAGCTTAACTATAAAAATGGAATCTTCAGAGGGCAGGATCTGATGGCCACTGTTGTAAGAAGAACTCATAATAAAATCCTTCAAATGATTTTGCCTGGCTCTAGGATGTGTGGCTTTCTGCTTCTGCTTCTTTCTGGAAGGTTAAGACTCTTTTATACATATTCAGATAAAAACTCAAAATGATTCTGCAACCTAGTTACAGGCAACATGATCAAAATATTGCA
>VZRU01010909.1:17488-34840 GCA_013398155.1 Pedionomus torquatus | reverse complement strand
GCTGAGCTCATCTGTTGGGAAGTGTGGCAGGATTTGCTCCTTTGATATCCTCCTGCTTGGGGGAAGATGCTGGTGGGGACCCGAGGAGCGTGCGGGGGAAAAATGCGATGGGAACTGCTGCTGGTTCCTCCATCCAGGCAAAAAAAACTTAATTGACTTCGGCGGGAGCTTCTCCCGAAGCAGCGTTGGCCGGTCTTGTGCGAAGGCAAGGGGAGAAAATAGGGAGCAGGTTTAAAGGGAGGTGGGACTGGAAGCAAAAAATCAGGTGTCGGGAAGGGAGAGGAAAAAGGGGCGGCGGGTGAGAGACCGGAGCGGCTGGGATTTGAGAAGGTTCGGGCTGAATTTCTGCTGGTCTGCCCTTGGCAGCTGCACGTGGGGGGTGGCTGTTGTTGTACGATCATCAAATGCGTTGTTATGGTTTTTTTTTAAAAAAAAAAAAAGCAGAAGGAGAGCAGCAAAAGCAGTCAGGGGTGTTTTTAATCGCTTTGAAAATATTCTAGGTGCAAATATTTGAAAATTACATGCCAAGCACGAGCAGCATTTGATGTCTCTGAGCGAGGCGCGCTTTCAAACACGAGGCTGTGAACGGTAAACGCTTGTTTATTTCCCCCCTAATCGTTCTTCTTATTAATATGAGCTAATTTCAAGTGAAAAGGGCGTTTTGAAGTTGGCAGCTTTTCAGGTCTGGAATAGTTCTTGGTCTTGTGCAAGTTCTGTTTGTTACAAAGAATTTTGCTTATTCAGGAGCAGGGCTTAACAATAGTCACATATGCAACGGTTTATGGAGTGTTACAGCTAGTAAGTCAAAATTGGGGATTTATATAGCTGTTGTGTGTCCAAAAATCGTTAGTAAAGAATCTCTCGCTGCAGTTCCTGCGAAGATTTCATGTGGTACAGAGGCCTGTGGTTGACAAGATGCGCTTGGAGGCCTGTGAGAACGGAGAAATTGTGAATAAGCCTCATGTGCTGCGGCTCGCAAAATGAAACAGCTCTTGGGCTGATTAGTAGTGGGATTGGTAAACTTGAAGGGAAACAGCAAAGCATCTCTCTTCCGCGTGTTGTCCTGTTAATCACGGCGATACTCCTGACGGGAATGAAAAAGGGCCCGTTGAGCTGGGTGCATCATCTCTCTGCCTCTGGCTGGGAAAGCCTGGAGTGCAGTTTCCTTGCTGCAGTGGATTTCGGGATGCTAATCCTAACCCAGAGGGATTGCTTGTTTTGCAGCTTTCTGTCCAGATCACACCTTGCAGGTGGTTTTCCTCACTGCTAAAATACACTTGTTTGTTAATTGTTTTGTTTTGGTTGGTTTTTTTAAGTAGTTATTTGTTTGTCTCCACGCCTAAGGAGTGACAAGAAGCAGTGTCTCTAGTGGCAACAGTGTGATAAGTTACTGAATATGTCTTTCAAGACACTGTTTTTATTAGACTTTTCTTTCATTAGTTGCTTTTACGCTGAAATTTTCACTCCTAAAGTGAAATTTAGTGTTTTCTCAGCCTGTAGAAGACGTTAGTGGATAGATTTAGACTACCTAACGAATGGAAATGCTACCAAATCCACCCGCTCTCTTGGAAGGTACGTGTGAAATCTTTCACGTGCAGTTTTAGCTTTGGGGAAGTGTAAAAGCATTTCTGAAGTTGACCTCAGCTCCGAGTCAAAAGAAAACTAAGGGTTTTTTTTGTTTGTTTGTTTGTTTTAAAATCGTTTCATAGAAATGAATAGAGAGACACTAAGTCAGAAAACCGTGCCTGTAACTGGGCGCAGCGATTGGGATCGAATGGGGGAAAGGGAAGACCAGGCGCTCCAGCGACAGCTCACCCCAAGCTGCGTGGTGGGATGCGCTCCGAAAGATCCTCCCAGTCCTTTATTTTCTGT
Organism: Pedionomus torquatus; assembly: GCA_013398155.1. Taxonomy (NCBI): domain Eukaryota; kingdom Metazoa; phylum Chordata; class Aves; order Charadriiformes; family Pedionomidae; genus Pedionomus; species Pedionomus torquatus. Next base: position 32,968 of record VZRU01010909.1, on the reverse strand, counting down.
GGGAGTCCTTTCCAGTGCACGAAAGACACTGGAAGTTTCTCACTTTGTTTAGCAACCTTTGTGGTTTTCAGCTTGAATATTTCATCAAGGGTTGGTTTTGTTGTTGCTGTGTGTGTTGGGTTGCTGTTTTTTTTTTTTTCCTTTGGGGAATGAAACCTTGGGAGATGTTTTGTCTCAGCAGCCTGTTGTTAATTGCTTGGTGTATAAACACTTCAGCTTTCCTAAACATTTCACCACAATGAACAGGCTGTTGAGTTGATGTGGATGGGCAGTATGGAAAAAAAGCCCCCCCACACACACACCTTCAGCATCAGTGACTGGAAAACCATCCTTGTTAGCACAAAAGTGTTAATGAGTCATTGCTTGGGAGCAATGGGAACTGCTGGAGAGGGTACAGAAGAGAACCACGAAGATGATGAGGGGCCTGGAGCACCTCTCTTANGGTGGAGTCTCCGTCTCTGGAGACATTCCAAACCCACCTGGACACGTTCCTGTAGGACCTGCTGTGGGTGGACCTGCTGTGTCAGAGGGTTGGACAGATGATCTCCAGAGGTCCCTTCGAACCCCATATCATTCATTCATCCATTCATTCATTCTGTGACTGTATGAAGCAAATTCAACAAATTGTTTAACAGTAACCACCACCTTTTTAAAATCCGATTTATGGATCAGAACGTCTTGGTTGTAAGCTCAAATTCTCCATGCGTGCTGATGCTAATGCTCTTCACTTTTGTTTTTATTAGACTTGAGAGCAAAGATGGCTCATGCGCGCTCTTAAGTTGTATGTGGCTTGTGAGCCCTTGAATTACAGCCCCGGCTTGGAGGCTTCCTCACGTAACTGGCAGCAGAGCCACGGAGCAGTTATAACACGCCACTGAAACAAAAAAGATTAAAGTGAGAGAGAGGGGAGAGAAGGTAAAAATGGAGGTGGAGATTTTGTCCTTTGCCAGTGTCGTAGAGAAATCGTTTTGAAGTGGCTCAAAGCTCATTATTTATACGTTTGCAGTAATTCATATCCCAGCGTATTGAGGAAAATGCAAATTAAAATGTGCTCTCTGGTACACTGCGTTCTGCTGGGTTTGAAAGGAAAAAAAAATGCCTTTACCTTTTGCAACGGTGTTAAGAAGCCAGTTCGGTATCTTTAGTGGACATAAGACAGGTAGAAAAAAATTAACTTAGCTGCTTTGTGCTAAGTGGTGTTAATTAGCTTTTTGCTTATAAGCTGGTAGTGAGTGCGCATTAACTGTTAAACCTCCAATGCAGCACAGAGATTGGTATGAAATCTCTCCAAAAACGGCAAACTTGTTGGGGTGTACCTTGAGATCTTTTTAAAAAAAGCTCACTAGAGAAGTTGCTTTAATTAGGTAGTGATCACGTAATTCACTGAGCAGTCTGTCCTCTTACGAACTTTTTTGAGAAAGTAGAAGAAAACTCCAGGCAGCTTGCTGAAAACCAGAAGCTTTTTCCCTTTTTCTTCTCTTTCTTGTTTCTCTGCCTTGGCTGGGTAATTCAGCCACATTTTCAAATGAAGACAGAAAACTGGAATACATGATTCTGACAGCTCAAAGTTAGTATGACTGCATTTGAAATGCATCTTGTGTAACGTGTCAGTCATGACAAATGTACTCTTTAAAAAAAAAATCCTGACTAAGGAGATGCTTTTTTGCTGCTTTCTAACTTTGCTAACTGAAATGCAAAAGGGTGTGTTAGCCAAAGCAAAACTCACGCACTCAGACACAGGAATCCCTACAGAAGGTTGGAATTACTAAATAACATGCTCCATCTCGGTCTTTAAAAGAAAATTAGTTTGGTCTATTATAGCGTACTTCAGTGGGTATTATATATCCTGAAAATTTTCACACTCAGCCTCTACCCAAGCATACTGAATAAAAAGAAACTTCTTTTTCTCCCCCCTCTGGGTGAAGCCAGTGCCGGTTTTGAAAGAACCAATTTAATGGAGAAAAGCTTTAGTGCATTTATGTTCTTTTCAGGCTTTTCAGTCGAACCATGGAAGATCAAGTCAAGAGTTATGGGCCACAGCTGTGTCCTTCCATTGAGACCTTCTATAGGACATCAGCTGAGCCGATTAAGAAATGGTGACCACAGCTCCATTGCCTTATTCACTCTGAAAGGCAAATCCGTCCACTTGATTGAGAAGCATTGCCTTGCGACCATATTTCCCCATTCACTTGCAGTGGGCGGCTTAGATTTGATTAAGAAATACTGTCCTATAATTACATTCTGTCCCTCTCTCTCATGCTATGAAAAGCCTCCGAAGACAATTCGAGGTTTTTTTGAACTTTCAATAAAAACAGTGTGGAAGGAGGGGGCTAGGTGGGTGTGCAGATGGGTGATAAGTAGCTTTTAGCTAGAAATATTAAGAGGAGTAGCCCAGGAAGGGCGGTCAGCGCTGGCTTGCGTTTCTGTACTGCTCCGGCTTTGTTCCCCGCTTGGCTGGGAGGGATCAGTGTCTCTAAGCCTGACTCTGTTCCAAGAAGTTTGTGACAAATGTGCTTTCCTTTTCTTCAAACAGCAAAACTGGATTTTATGTTAAATCCTTTCATTCTCTTGATGTGATGGGACCCAGTTCATCTCTCGCCTGGTGCTGAAGCCAACTTTCCCTACTAATTTTAGATAGTTTAGAATTTCACATTACGTCGTATATTAAATGCGTTCTGGCTGAATAACAAGTGCCTTGTGTATTAAGAAAATGATGGTGATTTGCGACTGACTTCTAGCTTGAGCATTATCTCCATAAATACTGAATTCTAGCCTATCAGGACAAATAATTTTTCACATACACTAAACTTTAGCAAACACAGTTTGGCATGAACGCCTTCCCTCCCACCCCCTGGGTTTGTGTCACTCGGTCAGATGAGGAGCTGAACATCTCTTTTGACTAATTGGGATTTGCATTTATGTTCACTGGGTTGTCTATATATTTGTGTGTGTGTGTCTGGAGATGCGTTGCTAGAACTGAACAACACGATCTGCTTTTGGATGCTTAGGGGCTTTCCAATCATTAACGAACAGTGCAAAGTGATGTGTTCTAATTCAGAGACTTAGTACGAGCCGGAGGGATTCTTCACGATGAATTAACTGAAACTTGGATTGTGTGTTACTGGGAAAGAAAAACCCTGTCGTCTGATGGGGATATAGATCAGCGGATTTCAGCATCATACTGTTGGAGGAGTGATGCCTCCAGCTCTTCCTTCCTGTGGCCTCCATCAGTAGTTACAGGGTAGTTTTATTTTTACTTCTTTGGGGAATCTTCTTGTCTCCTGACCATCTCATCCATGCCTCCTCTCCTGGAAATGTAGAAGGCAAAAGCAATGAATTAAGGCAGGTTGTTTAACCAAGCTGGCTCCCTTCTAATTATGTGGAGAGAGTGAAGTCTGCCAAGACACAAAAATTTGGGGGAGGACTGCTCCTTGCTTTCCTTATTACTGCTGCTGATGGAGGAGAAGGAGGAGGACACTGACAGGGTGACTTTGGGTGCCTGCTTGGTGGCTGCTTCTGCGTGACTTCGTTGGTGTACAGTGAAACTGTTGACTGGTGGCATAGAAGTTTTTGGTGTCGGATTTGGAATATTTCATACGAAAACAAGGCAGGTTTAAACGTATGCTTGATGTCCTCATCAGACAGGAGTCACTGACTGGTTGCTGTTCGGGAGAGCTTCACTTTCTGTCTCTGTAGAATCGGTCGTGTCTTCTGCAGCTGGAGGGAGAGGTAACGGGAACAAACGTGCCACGCTGGGTGCAAAAAAGCAGGTTGATCAGGGTAGCTGTTTCTCCCCGAGGAGAACAAAGCGGGTTTTTATGCACTTAAAAACCACACAAACATGAAAGACGTGTTTTAATTTTAAGGAAGAGTATTCTAGACTTAGAGTGATAATAATTATTCTGAAAAAAAGTAATAATAATCTCCATTTAAAGCTCTGCTGTTGTGCTTTTTTAAAAAGAGAAGTTCCATCAGCTAACTGTTGATTCGCTGGAGTTGTGAGAAAGCCCTTAGCTTGGATTTAACGACGTTTAATCATTCTTTCAAAAATACAAAGGAGGTACTAAAAGCTGTTCAGCTAAGCTTTAGAGAACTAATAGCTAAAACTCAGATTCAAAAGTGATTTAGTTCCAGAGGTAAGTCTCTAATCCTACCAGTCATGAGTTAATCTGTCATCAGACTAAGACTAGAAGCAAATCTATTTAACTAAGAATAGTTAATTCACCTGAATGAGAGCAAGGATGATGATCCTTCTTCCAGGAGTTAGTTTATTTCAAGAAAAAGTAAAATTCATGATAGAGAGTGAAAACAACGAGTGTTTTTTCAAAAGTAGGTTGAAAAAATCTGCTTTGAAATGTGCACTGCTCTTTTTCTGAACTTCTCAGGACAGTTTGGTAGCATGGCTGCGTGACCTGCTGGTTTGGACACTGTAGAAATGAGTGAGTTAGTGAATAAGGAAGATAATATCTTGTTTATTACAAAATTGGAAGGTTTTAGGAACAGCTTTTTGAGGCACTGGATCGTGGCATCAAACCCAGTTTCTCCTCTCCCTCTTTCCTTTCCTTGTCCTGTTGTTGTTTCATCTCGAGACAAATTGATGTGATGAACTCTAACCTCTTAGTAGGATAATTTACTAAAATAACAGATGCTATAGAATCGGGCCCAAGATGATCTTCAGTTCTTAAAGAAGATTAACAACCTGATATTTTGCAAATCAGGTTCCCATTTCCTACCTCATTCTGTTACGTGTTGTGGTGAGGACAAAGACATCACTCAGATATTGCTTGCAATTTGTAGAAGAGAATTTCAGCCAGGACAGGATTCATAATACGCAAATTAGGAATAATTCCATCAGGAGAGGGGGTAGACGGCGGGGGGAAGGTGCATTTGAGCAAGTGAAATTGTTCCTTACGTACCAGAAAACAGGCTTGAACCTCGTGTGTCAGCTGGGAGGCTGGGCTTGGGGAAGGCTGGGACTGAAAATCCACTTCTTAGTTTTACTAATGCAGCTTTAAGCCCCCTTTTGCACACCTAGGGACAGGAGGATTTGCAGTACAGGTTGTTTTTTTTTCCAAGCACAGACCAGACACATTGGTTGGGCAGAGCAAGAGCAGGTGTAAATCTCTCTGTCTCATTCTTTGTTGACAAGAAAACGGAGGAGACCTTGGCCGAGCCCAGCAGTCCAAGCCAAGGCTGCGTCACATCATTCCCTGCTTCTGGAACCGAGAAAGCCTCAGCGCCCTCCCATACTGGGCTGTGGGCACACTTATAGGCACTATACAAATAAATACTGCATTTTGGGCTGTTTCCTGGCTTTTGTTGCTTAAAGAAATAAAAAATCAGAAGTCCTTGCTGCAGCTGGATAAATTGGTCACTCTGATTTCCCGCATTTACCAGCTAACAGTATTTATTAAAACCCATAGAAAATGTTCTAGCTGCTGCTCTGTTTCACTCGCTTGGGGCTTTAAAAGACCTAATAGTAGTTGATTGGCAAGTGAAGGAAAAGAAAATGATGGAGAGGTGTGTCGAAACCCTTCGTTATTTTCATCTTGTTGTAATCTCTGCTCCTCAAACATATCAAAGGCGCCTTTCCTGCTTAAAACACAGCAAGATGCGACCGTGGAATACCGTACTTATATTTAATACTATTTGCCTCTTCATTATGGCTGTGAAGATAATAAGCCACAGCCTGCTGGGGTTGTCTTGTTCTTTATTGCTTCAGTAGATGGCACTGACATGTTCGTTTGACTGATTGCTTTATATGTTGTATCAGCTGTGATGTTGTTTTAGATTAGTTAATAGTCTGTCTTAAGATTTTGCCAAGATGAATATGAATTAAAAGGGGGGAGGAAGAACGGCAGAGGGACTACCCATAACTTACCAAGTATTCACTCTCTGGTATAATCCGTCTTTGTGTCTATCACAAAGAGATTCTGGAAGAGGCTGTTAGTCTGCTGCTGAATACCGGGGCTGTTCAATTGATCTCTGCTGCAGCCGTCGGGTTTGTGTGCGTGAGCAGCACCCAGAGGATTCTCTGACGCTCCAGAGCTGGAAAACTTCCCCCCGTACCTGTGCAGTGAAGGGCTTTGGGTCTGGTTTGGTTTATGCAAATTGTTTGTCTTTTAATACAAAAATAAGCCGTTTTTGCAAGTGATGGGGGAGCAGAGCAAGGTACTCTAGGTCAAAACACAACCGGTTCTGACCTTGCTAATGAAGCGCTTTGCCAGTAGCAGAAAGTTCTGTTTAATTTTCTGGATGTTGTTATGAAGGCGGGTGGAAATGGTGTGGAATTTTCCCTGTCGAAGGTTGAGTGTGTGGTTTTTAGCATTTTTAATACGTAATGTCTGAACTATTGCTGCGAACCTCAACTCTGAATGTATTATTTATGTGACAATTGGTGATAAATGTGATACAAACCGAACGTAAAAAATGATACTTAAAGATCACGGTCAAGAGAAATAATGCTTTCTGCCTTCTGAAAAATGGAGCTTTTCGGGCTGCATTGTAGTAGGCCACGATTAAAAGGAATAATAAGGTAGGGAAAGTGGGGACACAAGAGAATGGCTGTTTATCTCCTCTATTCCTGCTTTGTTAGGCCACGGGGAAATGTAACATGGCTTGCTTTGTTTAACTTGTACCTTGTTAATTATTCTTAAACTGCCTTGTTCGCTTGTGCGCAGGTCCTGACCCGTGAATACGTAAGCACGTACTCTGTCCGTTTGAGCAGTCTCACTAAAGTTGAATACTTGCCGAATTGGGCAGTGGTAAGTGTGAAAAGAAGCAAAAAGACATCAATTTGGGGAGGAATCCCAACAGTTTGGGGTTGGTGGGGTGTAAAAAATTGAATTTCCAAATAGCAATAATTGCTGTAGTTCCCTTGACGTGGAGTCAGTGCCACTAATTTTGTGTCTGTTAAAGCTCTGTTGTTGTCTGCTCTGACAGAGAGGGTTTCAGGAGCAACATTTTGGGGGCAAACACGTAGAAAACTTTAAAACACTATGTCCTGTCACTCGGGTGTTGTCGCAATTATGGGAATAAAATTTGTTGGGAATTTATGGATTCTCTAAAGCTGGTTGCTTGACCCATAAAGTGAAATTGTGACTTTATACTGGGCAGTTGGCACCTACTTTCAGACTGTTCTAATGCAAAACATTTTTTCATTTTGATTGTGATAATTCAAAGGGTCTGTATTGTAATTGCTTCAGGCTTCTGCAGCTCTAAGTACCAGTGGAATTAGTGCATTGACACCTTCCCTTTTGGATGGGTTCAATAGGGCTAGAGGAAACACTGTGAATTGTTTTAAAGCCAGTACCTCATTTAAACACCGTAAAATATTGTGTTTCCCAGGTTAATAGCGCCTCAAAAAGCCAAACTGAAAATAAAATCTCAGAAGCCTATGGAAAGAAAGGGGAAGGGGGAAATTTATGTGTTGCAATGAATGAACAGACATTAAGTTGCAGAAAGCCGTGAGCTAAGAAGTATAGAGCATTTTAATAATGCGTTTTAACATCCAAGACCATTATATAGCAACTGCTCACGTTTTCGGGGAACTGTAGGACATGGATCTTTTTTTCTTTATTTGCTTTACAGCGACCCCCCAAAATAAATCTTATTGGTGGTATTACACACGGATAAACTATTCTTAAAGCTAGGTTCAAAAGGTGAAAATTGAAAATACAGGTGGCTGGGGGGCATTACCTTAGGTTTTAGTCGCTTATTTTAATTCATCTCTTGCTTTACACAAGAAACAGAGTTCGGTTTGATAAGAATATTCATATTTCATCTTTCAAATATTTAAAATTTTAGAAACTTCCATGTTTAAACGTGTACGGCTGCAGAATTTGAATAGTAACAGTGTAAATAATAACAGAGTACCCAGTTTCTAAGGAGGGCTGTATTAAAAAGCTTTGTGAAATGAAGAAATTCACCTTCCCTTTGACTTTTTGCGATTATCTTCAAACTGTGAACTGCTGGATCTGTTCCTGGTGAGTGCTGGAACTACCTCTGGTTTAAGCAGATCTTTATTGGGAAGGAATGTGGATAGAAGACACATGCACATTTGCAACTATTTGTTGGCCTGTATAAAGTAGGAATTACTGCCTTTTTTTTGCCTTTTTTTTATAAAGCTTGAATTATTGCTCTTTGAGGATGCAGGCAGTGTGAAGTCTTTTGTTTTAGTCATAAATTTATTCTGACCAAACAGAAGGATTTTGGTGTTTTTTTCTAGCTTCTTCGAGTTTGCCAACGAGCCTCTCTGGTAATGAGAGTGCGTATCTGCAGCAAGGTTGGTTTGGGTGGTGCAGCTGAACCAGATCATCAAGCACACGAAGCTGGGACAGCAAAACCAGGCAGAATAAGTTTATTTTATCTCTTCCAGGTATTGACTGGTCTGGAATTGAGGCTGTTTCACATCCTTTTCAGTTTCGATCAGTATAGATGGGTTAACAGCACATTGCAGTTCGCGTGAGGCCTCAGATTTAAGCACGTCAGTGATATTCAAAACAGTCTCGGAGGCATTAACACTTTTTTTCTACAGTACTCAAAATTCCAGAGTTTTAGGAAAAAGGGAAAGTTTTTTCCTCCTTGCTCCTTCCTTCGAGCTTTGTTCCCTGAGGACTGAATTGAGCTTTAGCAATTTGTCTGACTGGTCAGATTGTTAACAGCACCTGTAAATGGTGGTTTTATATATATTTGTATGTATATTCTACCTGTAGATGCCTGGTGTTTGACAGGATCTATGTCTAGTGCGTTGTGGTAGTGGGATCTTGCCATCTCTGGGAAGGCTGGGGACATTTAGATCCTTTGGGTGATGTAAAACATGAAGCAAATGCTTCTCTTCTCTCAATCCTCCCCCTACAACCACATAAACTGAACTCAAGGAGGATGGCTGGTTATTTTGTGGGTGGGTTGGTGTTAGGGACAAATTGGGGCCCCCTGGAGCCTTGTATGTTTTGCTGTGGGGTAGGAAATATTTAAAGCTAATTGCACTCAGCACATCACAGCATCTGTGCTCTTTGTTGTACTCTAAAATCAGATATGGACTAATATCTGCCAACTTTAGCTTCCTCAGATGATTCAGGGAACAAAGTGCTACAGAAGTCGTGTTTATTCCCACCAAGGATGCCAGTGCAGGAAATAGGATTTTCTCAGTCCTCGTGCTTTTGAGTGCTTTGGGGTTTTGGGGGTTGGTTTGGGTTTTTTGTTGGTTTGGGTCCTTTTTTTTTTCCAATGACTGAATATTTCTTTGAAAACTGATTCCCGAGATTCCAGCTTTGAGCCTAGAGCAAATTTTTACAGCACAGCGTGAGCTCCCAGAAACAGTTTAACATTGACATAGTTATAATTAACTTAAAGGAGTTAATAAAATCGAACTCGGGATGGAAGTTGGCAGGAAAGACACATTTCTGTTGGGCTCCCTTGTGCTTCTCACTGGTGGGGTGTGGGGTCCTCCAGCTCCCGTACAGCTGGGACCAGCTGAAGTCCTTTGAGCTTGTCATGTCTCCCACAGGACACCGATCAGCTTCCCGTGGGTGAGATGTGTCAGAATTCCCTAAGCTTTGGGTTCAGGTGGAGGATTTCTGTGTTTCAGGGCTCTTGGCTGGGTGAGGAGGTTGACGCTCGAGGAGGGAGGTGGGATCGGTGACCACTTCTGCTGTCACAGCTCAGATCTGTTTGTTCGTCCGTCTTTCAAACTGTGGTTCATCTTTGTATTCACAGTAGCTGTGTAATTCACTGCTTTGCTTGCCTTTTCAAAGAAACACCGAATCCTGAATCATCCATAACTCTTCCTCTTGCGATTTCCTTTTTTTCTTTGTCAGCTGTGTTAATTTGCCTGTAACTAACTTGATAGTGTGTCATCCTGGATAGAGGGAATCCGGCAATTGTAGGGTATAAATCTGACAGTTTTCAAGAAAATATGCTTTCAGAATAATTGAAAAAATCTCTAGGGCTATTGTTACTCTTTGGAGATGCAATTTGAAAGTCTAAAACCAGCAGGGTTCGAACTAGAGGAGTCAAGGGAGAAACCCATTCCTGCCCAGGCAAACCAGTGGCTCTTGGGAGAAAAAAAAAAAGAAGTGAAAAGAACTATTTGCACATTTTCCTGGGTGTTTTCCTCGCTCTGGTTTGAGTGAGCAGTTCTGGACCGTGCAGTGACTTTGCTTAGGTGATGTGGTGGTGACACTCGTTACTTTTCTCTAGCGGAATATCAATGTAATGAGAGGTTTTTTTGTTCGACAAAGCGTCGTTGCTGGTGGCTTTTGGAAGCAAATACAGGATTTTGCTGGGGTTGCACGGACGGCTCTTGCTGGAGGAGGAACGTGTATGTCTTGAGCAGGGAATTCTTTTCACCATCTTCTGTGCCGCTCAGATTCCATGTTTTCAGTAGACATCTGGTTGAATAATTGGTTCCTCACAAATGGGTAGGTTAAAATAATCGGCAGAATAAAGCTTTTTGGAGTAGTTGTATGCAATTTTTAGATATATATTATCTATGTTACCTCCTTATTTGCCTTTTTGAGTATTTGCAGCAGGCTAGAATTTCCAATCTGAAACTGCATTTAAAAAATTGTTTATGAGGGGAGAGAGTGGAAGGTGGTTGGGTTTTTTGCATCCAAGATTTTTAAACCTGTTTGATCAAATGCAGTATATTTGTGTGGGAGATGTAGTTTTGACACAGAACAAGAATATCAAAGGATGCTTTTTGCCTACAGTGTTTTAAAACAAAACAAGAAGGGAAAAAAAATAAGAAAAAAAGGCAAATGCGCTTTATTTATTTACTGTGGTACCAGTTCCCGGTAGACTGGTGAAATGCTGCCGTGTTTCACTTCTGCTGCTCCCGGGAGAGGGATGAATGAACGAAGCCTGAGCTTCCCACCTGTCCATAAAGATGATTTCCAGACCACAGCTAAAGGAGTTAGAGGCAGCACTGAAGACTCTTACTTGTTCTGCAATCAACTCTTAAGACAAATGAGGGATGCATCTCATTTCCAAGGCTAAACATGTAGCATCTTTTCTTATCTTTTTTTTTTTTTCTTTTCTTCTTTTACTTTGTGCACATTTATTTAGAAAAAGAAAGTAGCTAGTGTCAACAGATCCCTACAGATGTCTTTAATCAGTTTCCAAATGTCTAACAATGGTACAAAGAAACATAATAAAGTCATGTGTTTTATTTTAACGCTCTTTTAGGGTCAAGAGCCAAATTGTTTCTGCTGCGTTTGGTTCTTGAAGCTGTTAGAGCCTCTTGCCATAAGTTTTTCCAGGATTATGAGCCATGCAAGAAAAGAATGTAGGGTTTGACCCAGTATTTAAATACTATAAGTCATTTTCAGGGAGAGAATTTTTCAAATCGTACTGCCTAACTACAGTCCCTCTTTTCCTTTATTTTCCTTCCCTGCTATTTTATTGGTGTTTGAACTCATCTTCAGTTGTATTGCAATGCAGCTCCACGCTTCCTTTGGTAGTTCTTCACCATGCAGAGGAAATTAACTTGTTCCTTCTCCCCTCTCTTCCTTCCTTCGCCCCTTCTCTGGAAAAGAAAAGATCTAAGTAGGTGACAAAGGATGAATTTATAGATATTTCTGAAAGTGAAATCTGCCTTGATGGAAAAAAAATGTAAAAAACCAAGAAGTCAACCTGAAAAGCTATCACGTTTGTTTCCAAGACCTTAAAATCTAAGGTGTTAGTTCTCAGTCATTAAACTCTCTTGTTGCTCGTAGCTTGTCCTGGGCTGTCACATCAGCCACATCAAGCTCTGCTGAGTTGTTGCAATATCTTAAGCAGCTCCAGCTCTGTAATCTCTGCAAGGTTTGTTTTTCCCCTTGTGTGAGTGTTTACAAGTTCTGACTCATCCTTGGGTTTCCCTTTAATCATAGCTCTGTAATTTCTCCTGGTAGCGTGATCTTTTTGTTCTTGCCAGTCGGTTGTGGCAAGCTGTTTGTTTACCTACGTAAAAGAGAGGAACAAATTTTGTTCTTAGTCGTGTTAATGTCTTTCAATGACTTATTTAATAGTCTGTTTGCGTGTGGGATGGCAGGGCTGAACCTGCAGACGCTCCAGCTGCCTTCAGTACGTGTTGCACAAGGCGAGAGAGCCATTTTTTTAATTCTTTTTTGGATGGTTTTGGGTTTTTTTTTCATGGAAGGGGTCAAAAATGTGAGTCGGTAACAGGCGTGTTTAATTGGAGAAATCCCAAAGCGTGGGGCTGCACGGCCGGGAGAGCTGCTCCTGCGCAGATGCTGTGCAGGCGGCGTGGACACCAAAACCACACCGAGGAAACGCAGATCTCATTTGAGGAAGTTGAAAAGACGTATCATTTAAGTGGTTTGGGTTAAATAAACACCGTTTATTCCTAACTTGCAGAGCAGCCGAGCGTATATGGTATTAGGGCTTGGATTTGCAAGGGAAGTATCCATAGATGCCTAAAGAGAAACAGGTGGGGAATATCGCAGGCGGTATCAAAGATGCTTTTGTGCTGAGAATTACTGAATTAAGGTGTAACAGAGCTGCTTTGTTAACTGACCAGCGTTGTTAAAATCTCTTTCCTTCTGCAAACAGGAAATCTTGCTGGCCCACACAGGAAAAGCAAAAGCAGTTGACAAAAGGCTTGTAATTTATATACTGACAGCCTACTTCATTGTTAAACATGATTCTTTAATGCACTGTATCTGGTGTGTGATTGATTCCCTTGTAGCCTGTTAGCCAGCTGAAACTAGCAATATACCAGTATTGTTTCTTTTTTCTTGGAAATCGAGGATAAATTCAGTGCTTTTTGGAAATCCTGTGTCCTGAGACCTTCAGAGCCGGAGAGCGACGGCGCTTGGCGGCTGTTTAATCGGGCTGTTGAAAATTGTACGTAAAAGGCCCATTTTTTATTGCACAGTACAAATCTTGGCTGTGCTGGTGAGACTCAAGGGTTAAATTCCCAACACTGTCGCATATGGCAGTGAGCAGAATCACAGATGTTGATGATACAACATAATTAGTATTCTTTTATGTAAATGAAGGCTGTCAATGTTACCATAGTGTCTATACTCTTTCAAGCTGGAATCTATGCCACTTGGTCTCACCAAGGCTGGACGGGATTATTCCACAATTTTCTGTCAAGACCAGAACAGAAAAAGAAAGAAGAAAGAGGGGAAAAAAGGTCAGGGAGGAAGGTGAGAGGAAGGTGGGCAGGGATGTTTCCAACTCGGAAGGAGGAAACTAAATTCAGTCCTTTGTTTAGTGTTGGGTTTCCGAAAGTGTCTGTCCAGATCCTGAGATTTGTGAATGAGTGAGCACAGCCCACGGGAGAGGCAGAGCGGGTTTTTGAACCATTTTAAAGAAACAACTAGAAGCGGTTATTCAGACACGGCAGAATCACTCTGTGGAGGTGGATTCTGAAGTGGCCACTTGTGCTTTAATCTGAAGTCAAGAAGAGTTGAAGAATAGAAGAGCTTTGATTTTTCTTTAACAGATTCCATCTTTAGCAGCACTGTCACTGGAAAAGATTGTAAATAAAGCAAATTTGCATAATTTGGAGGTCACTAAAAATAAGTTTTCTTAGCCTGGTCAGATAGGTTTTTTTTTACATAGCAGTTGAGGCAACTGTTCCATACCTGTCCTAAAGCTCTGGGAAAGCACGTTGTGGCCTTCATTACGTTAAACTTCGCCTCTTGTAAAATGATCTTTTTAACTAAATATTCTGCGTGCCAGACCTGACACTCTCTGTGACATCTGTAACCACTTTGTGCCTATTATAGCTGTCCCTCCTATCGCTGCTTCATATTGTATTCAAGCACTGTAGTCGTAGACGCGTAAGCAAGTTAATTTAGTCTTTCTTGGATTATTACAACAGATACGTTTTACAATCTTTTCTGCCGTTGGCAAAAGGCAGGTTTTTCCTATTTATCTCTCCTCTGTAGTTCTTACTTTGTTGCAGTTCACACTTGACAGCTATTAGTTACTTGGGTTTTATTGTTTGGAAAATCATCTAGAAATGAAATTTAATTCAGGACAGATTTTTTTGGTGTCTTTTTCCCTATCTCCTCCCCCCTTCTTTCACCAAGTTCTTGAAGCAGCCAAAATTGAAGTGATCACAGGAGGTGCACGTTTTTGCTCCATGTTTTTTTTCACTCAGATTTTTTTTTTCTCTGCCATATGTCGGGTCATCCACTACAAAAGACTTGTGATGAAGAGGCTACATGTGATCAGCAGATTTATAGATTATCAGAAAATGAAAGCAGAAAAATGAAATTCCAGAGTGCCTCTTCCATGTGACGTTTCTTAACATCTAAGTATGTGGGTTCCTAGGTGCAGTCAATGCTTTGACTTCCAGATAATTCTGTTCTCTGTAATAAATGTGTTCTCCGCAGTAGCTCTCGCACTGAGAGGATTAATCGTGTTCAAAAGCAACCCTGCCAGCGTTCTTACTTTGTTTACGTGCATCACAAGAATATTCTCTCTCTAGGGCTTTGAAGCTGGGCTGCCTTACAATGAAGACTTAAGTAGTAATTAAATTCTCGAAGAACCGCCAAGACTCCTTTGGCTGAAATGGGGATGTTCCGCGCCCTGGATGCTGTGTGGCGGAGGAAAGGATGTATAAACATGACTCCGTGAGTAGAGCAAGTGCGCCTGGGGGCTGTTCCTGCACCCCGATCTCTTTCACTTGGGTGGGAGCATTGGGGGGACTGTACAAAAGAAACCACAGCGCTGACACACGGCATTTTGGTTGTGCTCTTTGTACAGCTGAGTGCCTTGTATAGATGAAGGACATGAGAATGGAAGCTTTTTGCGTATTCCAGTATCCCTGCTTTGATTTCTCTTCACTTACAACATAGTAATTTAGTAAATCAGTTGCTTTTTCTGTTTATGTGTGCTCATGCAAACATATACACATGCAGATGTTCCTTTAGGTTTACTGTATCGTGATGTTACGCGCTGCAATTTTTTTCCCTGCTCATTTTTTTTCCAAACGTTGAAATGTTTGGGAGGCTGTGGAAAATCAGAGAATTCGAGGGTAGAATGTAAAACCTGCAGACTTGCAAATGCTCTGGTTATGACAATTATCTGACATTTTTGTGGCTTCTGCGAGAAGTTGGTAACCTCCGTCTAGTTCCTGATGACATGCATTCCAATTCCAAATTCATTTTGTATGTATCAATTTCAAGGGGGCAGCTAAAGATCAAACGTGCCTGTGGACTGAATTAATCTTTTTCTCCTTGGAAGCGAGCCATTCAGGTTGGGTAAGGCGTGCTGGCAGCTGTCTGGGCTGTCCTTAGGAGACAGATAGACAGTTTTCTTCTGTAGACCTTGTCAATCCAATATCTTTTGCTGGTACTAAAAACTGCTTTTAAAAAGCCCAATAATGTAGTCAGCTGAAGGAAAACTACTGTTTGGATTGACAAGACATGACATCTGTATTTTTATAGGTACAAAAGAGATATTTCAAATATGTGTAGTGACTCTGAAATCCTTTCTTTTCTTTTTTTTTTTTTTTTT
>VZRU01010909.1:2152-17455 GCA_013398155.1 Pedionomus torquatus | reverse complement strand
TTTTTTTTTTTTTTTTTTTTTTTGCCTTCCAAGGTCAAAGCAGCGAAGACTCCTGTAAGACATGGATAGATGCAAACATGTTGGGCGGCTACGACTCGCCCAGGACCACTCTATCCTGAACCCCCAGAAGTGGCGCTGCGTGGACTGTCAGACAACGGAGTCCATCTGGGCTTGTCTGAAGTGCTCCCACGTCGCCTGCGGGAGGTACATCGAGGAGCATGCACTTAAACACTTTGAAGAAACCAGGCATCCTTTGGCAATGGAAGTTAATGATCTGTACGTCTTTTGTTACCTTTGTGAAGATTATGTCTTGAACGATAACCCGGAGGGTGATTTGAAATTGCTGAGAAGTTCTCTGTCAGCAATTAAAAGTCAAAAACATGATCCGTCGACGAGAAGTGGCAGGACATTGCGATCGATGGCGTTGGGAGAGGACGTGTGCAGCCATCAAAGGAGCCCTCAGGGACAATCTCAGATGCTTACAGCTCTCTGGCACAGGCGCCAGTGCTTGCTTGCGAGGGCACTGCGGACCTGGTTTGATAAGAGCTCTAGAGGCCAGCTCAAATTAAAAGAAAAGAAACAAATGGAGGAGTTGGAGAAGAAGAAGGAGGCAGCCAGGCAGCGGCGGCAGGAGATGAAGAGGCAGCTCCTGGAGGAGCTGGCAAACACTCCTCCACGGAAGAGCGCGAGGCTGTTGTCACACGTGCACAGAGAGAACTTGATTCCAAGGAAATTCAGGGAGGTGGCGACCGCTTCCCCTACCTCAAGGCAGATGCAGAGCAGCAGATTCAAGCAGTTTTATTCCATCCGGCGTAAGCCTCTGATGACTCCCGGGGTAACGGGTCTAAGGAACCTGGGAAACACATGTTATATGAATTCTATTCTGCAAGTGCTAAGCCACCTCCAGAAATTTAGAGAATGTTTTTTGACACTTGATCTCTGTGAAACAGAAGAACTCTTAGCCAAAACTGTGAATGGGAAGTCTAGGATGCCTGGCAAATTGGCAAATGGGTCTGCTGCTAATGAGTCAGGGAAGACTGACAAAGTGGGATCATATGGCACGCAGAGCTTGCCAGCTGGCTTAAATGGTGGCTCCTCAATAAGCAGGAGTTTAGAACTAATACAACCCAAGGAACCGAGTTCAAAGCACATTTCCCTCTGTCACGAATTGCACACCCTCTTCAGAGTGATGTGGTCTGGCAAGTGGGCGCTGGTGTCCCCCTTCGCCATGCTGCACTCCGTGTGGAGCCTGATCCCGGCGTTTCGAGGCTACGACCAGCAGGACGCTCAGGAATTTCTCTGTGAGTTGTTGGATAAAGTACAGCAGGAGCTGGAGTCAGAAGGAACGAAGCGCAGGATCCTCATCCCTTTCTCCCAGAGGAAGCTCACCAAGCAGGTCCTGAAGGTGGTGAACACCATTTTTCATGGGCAGTTGCTTAGTCAGGTATGAACCTGCTTTTGCACAGAAATCGGTTGGAGCCGTTCACACCAAGGAGCAAAGGCTCTGTTTGTTGAGGAGCCACCAGATCCATAAGAGGAGCTGCTTAGGAGCGACTCCTGAGAAAGAAACCTATGGGGTTGCTGTGCAGGTTGGCAGCATTTTTGATACTTGTCACGTGTGTTGTAAATTCAGTTGGCTTCTGCCACTTCAGAATGAAATCTGCATGAGTTTTTATTCTGTTTTTAAAGTGTCTTTGTAATTTTTTTTTCCCCTTCCTGGGTTTGTTTCTGTGGCTGGAAAGAATATGGTGGAGGGCAGAGAGGGCAGTCATCTGGTGCTGTAAAGAATAAGCTGTCTTTGATATTTTGGGTTTTTTTTACAGGCATTTGAAAGTCATTTTCAGACACTGAGTGTACTTAACCTGTGTTTCTGTGTAGGAGCTGAAAGTGCCTGTCATGGTGCTCGGTCTCTTATTCCTGTGCTGTTCCCTTGTCTGAAACATATTATTCCCCACAAGGCAGGCTCCAAGAGTCCTGTGTGTTTGGGAAGTCCTCAACTCCCTTTCCTTTCCAGGAGAAATGAAATTCGTGCATAACTTGACACTCAGGGGTTTGTGAGATCAGACCACGGAGCGTATTATATATGTGCGTTCTCATTACTATTTATATCCTCCCTCTCAGTGCCAGTCCTACTAAGCTTACCATTCCTAAGAACTTATCTGCACCTTAAAAGATTAAAAGGTGTGTTTTTCAAGTTAAAGCTTTTGGCTTTTCAGGGAAAGGCTGCTTGAAGTCATGGTTCATTTGAGTCATCGCTGCAGTGCATGGACTTCTTGTGGATTTCTTAACTAAAAGCGCTGGGGTTGCTTGTCTCTTGACTCTGGTCATGGTGCATGTTCCAGATTCAGTGTCAGGTCTCTGTTAACAGCGTGAAGACATTCAGAGATCAGTGTAATTTATCTGTAACCATGATACACTATAAATAACTTGCTGAACTATTTATGGAACTTTATTTATGAACTACTCATGGAACTCTTGTGTACATGTACTGTATTTAATTTCAAAACCCTCTACGCACAGAAGTTTTCCTTCCCTGTCTGCTGGCTTCAAATCCATCTGCAAGTTACTGATGCCTTCAGTGGATGAAGCTGCAGGGTTGGGAGATGGGTTTTGGTGGATGGTTCTCACAGTTACAGTCTGACCAGACTTGCTTTCTGGTTTTGTTACCTCCTCGTGTTTTCACTTTCTGCCTCTGAGTTTAAGTGAAAACGTTTTTGCTGATCTTATTTATAACACTCTGAGACGTTCATTTCATGTTATAACGTTCATTTCATGACGTAAGAAAACGAGTGCATCTGAAATTTGTCCTTTCATACTCCGTTCATGAATAATATTTATATAGTTAGCATTAAAGGAATTACACGCTTTGAAATCCTCAAGGAAAGTAGAGAAACTATGGAAGAAAGGTTGTGTGATAAATGCAAATGTGTACTTTTTATAGCAGAAAACAGATCCAAAGTGCTTGTTACCCAACCATGAATGGATATTATACCTGTAGTTGTGTTCATCTCAGGAAGTCAATCCTATAGAGGTGAATATTGTCTCCATTTCTTTGAAACTTGAGAAAGTAATTTAAATTATTTGCTAAAGATAGACTTAGCTTTCAGTCAGGAAATAAGCAGCGTTTCTCTGATCCACAGATCATCTCTGTCTGCGAAACTGTGCTGCCTTTGGGGCATAAACTTGCTCTTTAGATGCAAATGTAAATACCAGCCTGCATTTAGAGGCGTACGTAACCTCATTTGTGTGCGCGCATGTTTCATTCCCAGGTCACCTGCATAACATGCAACTACAAATCCAACACCGTTGAGCCCTTTTGGGATCTTTCCCTGGAATTCCCCGAGCGCTATCACTCTATCGAGAAGGGCCTCCTCCCTGTTAGCCAGACAGAGTGCATGCTGACAGAAATGCTGGCCAAGTTCACCGAGACAGAAGCTCTGGAAGGGAGGATTTACGCCTGTGACCAGTGCAACAGTAAGTCAGATCCTGCTGATCTCTTTGCCTTTAGAAACACCGTCTGTTTTTCTGAGTGGGAGGTTTCTGATGCGTATTTCCTGTGTCTAAAAACACCTACTTTGGCCTATATATATAAGAAAGCTCTGTTCTTCCTCACTGCTTGTGCTGTTTTTTCCTCCTGTTGCTGGCTTCTGCTCCTTTGGGCGCCGGTTTGGATCTGATACATCATATTGTCTCTCATCTCCATCATTCAGCAGCACAATCTGCTAAGAGTTTAATACAGCCCTGCTCAGAACTGCTCTCTCCCCTTGCATAGGAGGAGAAGGCAACTTGAAGAATTTTTTGGGGGAGAAAGGGGTTGGTTTTAGAGACAAAAAAAAAGGCACCTTATCCCCTATTCCTTGCTCATCTCCACATGGCAGGAAAGCTTTTTCTGACAGGTCACCTAGGTGCTGTTTGTTCTTGATGGAATCCTTTAACAAGAAATCACAAATGTGGAGTTCTCAAGGTCTGCTGCCAGGTTAGAGTTGCCGTCTCTCTGTAGGCATTTTCTCAAGGAGCAATGAACTGACATTATTGTGGGAGTCTCAGGTTAATGTATTACCCATTATATGAACGCATGTGTTTTGCTGCACTCAGCTAAAATATGACTTCTTTCTTGTAGTAGGTCTGAGTGTAAGGTCATTATATACCTGAAAATAATTGTATCCTTCTGTATAACGATGCAGCTCAGCTACTCTGATAAGCTGGATTTGAAGTTTTTTTCATGCAGGTATTTGTGGCAAATGTTCATCCGCTTGGTAGGAAAATGCCAATGATTTGACTTACATTGCAGCTAAGCAGCTGAAGTAGCAAATATTTTTCGAGATCTGTCGTGTATCAACTTGGAAGTCTGTTACCAGGCTTCTTCACAAAGTGTTAAGAAATAATCAGTGCCTAAATGTTCTTGAAACAAAGCAAAATGTAATTGGAACAAATTCTGATTCATAAATATTGTTCCTAAAGCATCGACGTGGATGCGCACAGCTTCATCCTAACTCTGTTTCCCTTGATTTCTGAATTTTAACAGTTAACTTCAGAGTTAAATAACTAAGGAAACGTTAACCAGCTGAGAAAAAAGTCAGGGAAAGGCAACCAGCCTGTATCTAGGTGCCAAAAACTACTGTGGGCACCTCTTGTCAGACGTGGTAGAGGAGGAGCGACCCATCTGTTCTGAACTGGTGCAGTGAGGTACAGAAATCTAATTAACAGGTACATTTCTTATTGGAAGCCCTGAAAGCCACCTGTCTTCCTCCTGGTACAGTCGTATGTTCAGTGTCCTGGAAAGTGTAATCACTGGGAAGGGGAACCTTTTTTCCTCTTCTCTGGTTTCAGTTCAGCAGTTCTACGTTTTTGGACAAGCAGAACCCTTGTGAGAGGTGGGACCTTGCTCTGGCAGCGTTTTCTCTGACCTGTATTAATAATCTTGAGCTAGTGAAGTTTACTACAAGCTTCAGCAGTATAATAAGCAGACCAAAGTAGTGTTTTAACAGAATACCGTGTCAAATAGCAGTGTTATTTGTATGCTGGTAGTTCACCGGGTTGAAAGTGCTACAGCCCTGGATGTCTTTAGCACTAGTTCTCTTTAGCACTAGCTCTGTCTTCATATTTCTCGTGTATTGTTCAGAGCAAAGTGTCACCATGAGCCGCTTGAAGGCAAAACTGATGGTGTGATTATGTGATTATGATCATGGAAGTGAAAAAGTTTAAGTATTTTTGGACATGTGAGTTTTGATCCTAGAGAATTTCCTGCTCTGTGAAGAAATATTTACTTGTGTGGCCGTCCGGAGTGATATGAGCTGGGCTCCTGCTGCTGGATGAAAAGGAGTTCAGAATGTGCTCTCTTCCCCTTTTGAAAATTAATTCCGTCCTAACAATCTTTGCCTTATATTTTTTTTCTTTTTTTCTTACAGGCAAACGGCGAAAGTCTTCTCCTAAACCTCTTGTTCTGAGTGAAGCTAAAAAGCAGTTAATGATCTACAGACTACCTCAGGTCCTCCGGCTGCACCTTAAACGATTCAGGTGAGTGGGGGACACACTCCATGGTGTCAGGCACTGACTCGCCTCTGTCATTTTGGAAAGAAGTGATTAGTGTGGGCCTGTAACTTCTCTGGGTTTTCTGCTAAATTCATGTGTATAAACATCCCCAAACCAGCTGTGTGATACCCCCTTGGAGCACTACTTGTATTACAATCAGTAGCTTGTTGTAGTGTGTGTTCTGCTATACACACAGTGTAATATTTTGAAAATATTAACATGGATTTCCTTGAATTGTACTCAACGGTGTTTGTCTGAGTCTGCAGAAAGCTTGAAACAGTGGCTGTGAGATGGATGAACTGCCCACTTGAGTGACAGACTTGTTGAAAGCCTGTGTTAGTTAAATGCCAATGTTCTGGATTTACCTGTTGAATAAAACATAGCAGACAAAGTTCAAAATATTATGAAAAGTTTCTAAAATGGTTAGCGCAGGCAACTGCTTTGTCTGCTGTTTATATAATTGAGTATTTTAAATGCTGTTGGACTTTCTTTGCGTTATAAATCCCAACAATATCCTAACAAATTGTCCTGGTTTGACGTCCCTTTAGTGGCCAGCCCAGCGTAAACCACAACACAAATCACAAATGGGCTTCAGTGACAGAATCAGTTGTACTGAAAAGACGTTAGAGTGAAAACAGAGGAGAAAATACTATATGATGTCTGCTTGAGCCTAGCAAGGAGAGCTCTTCACAGTTGTTTAGCTGTGGCTGCTTCTTTGTGCATCTCCCTGCAGCCCTGTACTCTGTCGGAGCAGGATCCCGAGTCTTTGATTCGTACCCTTGTGTTTGCAGGTGGTCTGAACGTAATCACCGTGAGAAGATTGGGGTCCATGTCCTCTTTGACCAGGTATTAAACATGGAACCTTACTGCTGCAGGGACTCTCTCTCCTCTCTTGACAAAGAGACCTTTGTCTATGACCTCTCCGCTGTGGTGATGCATCACGGGAAAGGGTTTGGCTCAGGACACTACACAGCATATTGCTACAACACAGAGGGAGGTGCGTGTGCCTTATTACGGGGGAAACAAATTCAAGAAACTCATGTTTTGCTCCATAGACGTAGAGTGTTGCAAAGCTTTATGATCAAAGTTGTTCAGAATCAAGTTTCCTGAAATTCCTACTTGTTTCCCAGAGTGTATTGCTAGTAGCATGGTTACTTTATTATTATTTTTCCATAAAGCCACCGATTGCTGCTCTTTGCTTTGCGGCCCTTTGGGATGCCTTTTATTGCTTGCTGTTAACAGCATGAATGCTTCATTTTCTCAGGCAACGTCACTCCATGGAGCTGTTCCAGCTGGGTGTCTTTTCTCAGTATCCTTGGGATGATGAGATAAACAGAAAGTGTTTTGAAACTGGACAGGAACTATTCATGAATAACATCCGCAGGGTTTTTGTGAATTTCCAGCAGTCTCTTTCTGCAGCTGAATTAGTATTGACTCTGCCTTCTGACTTGTGGAGAAAGAGGTACAAATTGGCTGTCTCCAGGGAATTTTTATTTTCCTAATTGAGTCTCTGGGCTACAACATACAATTGGTGAAATGAGTTAGTATTTCTAAACTCCTTCTACAGTGTAGAAGCAATCCAAATGTTTTCCAGATTAGAAACTTCTTCTCAAAGCATCTGTAGGGGAAAAGATAGAGGTGTCTTTTCTCCTACATTGCGCTTTTTCTCTATGGATGTTTCCTATGAACAGTTCCAAAATGCATTCAGACAGAATGATGCCTCCATTACTAATGACCTCTTTCTCACTTTGATTCCTAGGTTTTTGGGTCCACTGCAATGACTCCAAACTGAATGTATGTAGCGTGGAGGAGGTGTGCAAAACCCAGGCCTACATTCTTTTTTACACTCAAAGAACAGTGCAGGACAAAGCAAGAATCTCAGAAAAACAACTCCAAGCTCAGGTGCCGTCCAAAAATAGTGATAAGGACAGAAGACTGACATTCCCGTGATGGGGAGCTCTGTAACTCAGTCAACAGTCTCCGTTTGTTTTTTTTTCAAAACCATTGGCGTTCACATCTTTCCTCTTTGTAGGAGAAAAAAAAAGGCTCGCTGCAGGAAGGGGACAACATCACGATGTTTGTCACCCGGGGTCTGGAAAAGCGTGTTGAGGTGTGCAGTTCTGACACGTACCATTGTAGTCAGAATCTTGTTTTTAAAGCATCTTGTTGTTAAGTTACGCTCACAAAAGGAAATGAGAGAGTTTGATGCTGTCTGTCAGTCACCTCAAATCAAAAAGGAATTGTGTGAGGCATGTGACAAACGAGCACGAGCGGGGATTAGAAGCGTTCAGCTGGCTTCAAAACCCATCAGTCCCTAGTAGTGCTGAAAAAGCTCCAGAAGAAACAGGTACAGTACCCTCCCCTTTAATTGCCATTCAGATTTCCAGGGTCTGAATCACACAGGCACCCAGGTATTTATTTGAACGGTTGTTGGATAGATGGAGTTGACTGCCCTGAAAGCCATTCTTGCTGGAGAAATGTTTAATGTTCTTCTAACAGAGAAAATATTCTCCCAGGCCTCAGCTGTCTCGGTGATACCGATCCGATTTCTCTGCCATCAGTTGAGGGCGAACCCATGGCTGGCAAGCGCAGTCGGCAGCGCTTTTTCTCAGTGTTAACGAGGTTCTGTGCACACTTGAAGGTTTATTCTCTGGGCTGAACTGAATTGGCAGCTAAATTCACTAGGAATGTGATTTTTAAAACAGTTCTGCTCTGGAGAAAGTGTGTTTTAAAAACAAAACCGTGTCCTACAACAGGAATGTACCTGTGTGTCATATCTGTTTACAGTGGCAGCAAAAACCAAGCCAGTGCCTACGGGCTTCTGCTGGCAGAACTTTGGCATCGGGATTGCAGAGAGGTCTGAGCCCTGGCTCGCACAGCTGTGGCAGCAGAAGCGGGGAACGTGGAGGCGTCGTACACTGGCAAAGTAGCACTTTTGTACAAGGGTGGCTTGTTTTCCCCAGGGTGGTGGGTAATACCGCAACAGTGAGAGACACAGCGAGCTTCTGTCACTGCTTCTGGAATGGAAATCTTCATTAATCGTGGTTGTCACACCAGGCTAAAGGTAGCAGGGGTGACACAGGCATCGTGCACACAGTCCAGCCTCTGAAGTCTTTATTTCTGCTGGGACATAAAGGGAAGGAATGTAGTTAAATCTCAAATTCCATGTTGAGTTTGAAAGGTTACAAAAATGCCTGTATCTGTAATCATCTTGCTTTTAGAATCCTGTGAGAAACGTAAGGGCCTTAGCTGACTATTTACAGTCACTTTTCAGCCTACAGTTGCACCTCAGGTGTTTTTATAATTTAGGGTTTGGCTGTTCTCATTTCATGTTTTAATCAAATCTGTATATGTAACTGCAGAGAGACATGGCGTCTTTCAGTCTTGACGGTTTGTTGTTTTGTTTTCTTTTTTTAAAATGGTTAAAAGTGAAGTAACCTAAAATACAAGATTCTTCCAGAAAATTGGTTCAATTTTCAGGCAGAGAAGTTGTGAAAGTGTGTTTTGCTTCCTTCCTCTTCTCCTTTTATTCGTGTCAGCATTTGCCTGGCAGACACGGTGACAACCCTGCGTTGTTGTCGGAGGGGGTGAAGAGGTAAGTTTCCCAAATATCATTCCTCTCTTTCCACTGTGACTTTTTATCTCCTGTTCTTTGGGCAAACTGGTCTCTCTCCCATCGGCTGCTCCCGGTGGCTGTAGCCTTGCAGGGAGGAGTGGAGCAAACGAGAAACTTCTAATTTCTCAGAGCACAGCGTCGCTCTAGGTCTCCTCTCTCCTTAAAGATTCCCATTTCTTGTGTGTCTGAGCAACATGCTGCTTTTTGAAGCTTTTTTGACAATTCAGTATAATTTTTGAGATCTTACTCTCTTACTTTTTTTAGAGACAATACAGTTTGAAACAGTCCTATGGGAAGTGATTTAAAAGTTTTAGTTTTGGTTCTCTAAATGCAACAAGGGCTGGAAGGATTTCGTAAGAATGTCTGTATATCTGTGTATTTACTAGGTAGGGGATTTTCTGTGCTACCAGTAAATAACATGAATAAAAATGCAACAGGCCAAACTGAGACCCCATAAAAGTCGTCGTGACTGTGCCTGTTGCAGGAGAAGCAGAGTTGGGTTCAGCTCAGGTAGAAGCTGACATTCCTGGGGGAATCAAAATTGGGGCTTGTGATTATCGGATACGTGCTGGATTCTTCTCTAGAGCAAAACGTACGCTCTGTGAAGCCTGTGTGTCTCGAAAAGAAAAGGAAAGGACAAATAGTCCTTAACATTGCCTTTTTAATCGAAGAGGTGGAAGGGAAAACCGGTATTTTCCCTGTGCATCTGTCCTCCCAGTCCCGTCCGCCCTTTAAGAGGATTATATTCTTCTAAACAACAGTCACGGTTTCCTGTGACTACCGAATGGTGCGTTCACCCTCTGAATCCTTCGGCCACACTGGCCCTCTTTAGATACAAATCTGATAGAAAGGAAAACCGTACGGCAGCGTTAGTTGTTACTGCAGCGAGCCCAGACCTTTCGCCACGAATGCTCATCTTTTGACTGAGTGTTTTGCGTTAATATTTTGAATTCAGGTAGTGATACATCTGTCCCGTGAGTCGAGTGGGTTGTGGAGGGGAGCGGGGAGCTGAGCTTGTACCTGTAGCCGTTGCAGCATCTCATCCTCCCCCCCGAGCAGATTCTGTAGCGTTCGCTGGTGACGTCTTTTGACACGAGTGGCCTCTCCATGTGACGTTAGCCCAGTTTGTGCTGCGACGTGGAGATGCTGCAGGCGGGAAAATGATTGCCCTGATAGGGAAAGGAATGAATTATACTTCGAAGTAAATAAACTTGCTTTTTCCAACACTGTGAGGTTTCTGTAATATTTAGCTTTTATTTGGAAGCGATAGCGTATAGCATTTTTTATGCTGTTTGGTTTATATTTCTCTACTGCAGGCTTCTTTATATAAGCAAAGCCCGATGCTCCCTCCATGGTGGACACTGTTTTATAGTGTCCCGCTTGCCAGAAATCCTGATTGGAAGTTCCCTCTCTCCATCAGTAAGATGAAAATACCGATTGCGATTGCAACGAAGCCCGCTTCAGCCTGACAAAGGGTAGCCTGTAAAGCAAACTTCGTCCCTTCTTTAATGGGACAGCTTCCAATCCTAAATACACTGATGCGTGTTTAGAATAATTGCAGGTTTAAGGCTCTGCTTCTGCAGACACACGGGCAGATGATGAGACTTAACTCAGGCCTGAAGTTTGAGTGGCCACAGTTGTGAGTTGCGACCTAAATGTCTGTGACATAAAATCCTTTATTTTGGTAAAACTGGGAGCAGAATTGGTTTCTCTTGTGTGCTGGGGTGCCTTGTATTGGCGCTTGAGTTGCGTAGCAAGGAGCGAGTCGCCTTGAGAGATGCTCAGAGGAAGCGTGAGGCTCTTGGCACCTTCTGAAGTGCAGGAAGCCGCTGTGCACTGGCAGAGTGTCAGCGTCTGGTGTGTGCGGCCTCTGGGACAGAACGGTCCCAGAATATCCTTAGCCCGTTCCACTTATAAGTAACTTGGCATTCCTTAATTCTGTGTTTTTTATGAATGAAGAATTTTAATGTATCGATGGCCAGGTATGATACGGCACCTGCTGCAGTTGTTGGCAAAGCCTTCATTTTAGCTAACTTTATTCCTCTAGCAAGTTTGTGGCATACATTTGCCTTTATGTCACCCTTTACTCTCTGTATTCCCGAGTTAAACTCTCCATGCAGCAAAACCAGTTTCTCTGCAGAGCACTGAAAAACCAAATTTTTTTCCCCATTAATTCTGAGCAGAACAATTCTCTAGTCTGGCTTTGATGTTGTTAATGTGAGGCAGCGAATGGAATAATGCATATTAAATGCCTGACGTCAGACTTGCCTGGGTGGCAGCACCACCCCCACTTAGGGAATTCCAGACTTTTTTCTGAGTGTGAGAATAAAATTGGAAATGGTAAAAGCATTGTGTCCTATGGACTCGCTATCAGGAGGGGTTTTTGCTTTTAGAAGGCAAGGCTTCTAGCGTAAACATTGTCTTGGTGGTAATTTAGAGACTCTTTTATGAATTGTAACGTCCCCAGTGCTTAATTGCATCCCAGTGAGACAGACTAATAATGAACTTCAGATCACCCCGGGATGGGGTCCAGTGGAAGTCGATGTGATGCAGAATGAAAACTACGTAAGGAAGAGACAGGGAGATTACTTTTACCTTCCAATACAGTTTTGTGAACTAATTTAGTATGATTTCCTAGATTTGGTGCCTTGTACCCAATCGTATTTCGCATGGGACAGCAATGTTGGGAAATAAGTCATGAGTCCCCTCCGTCCTGGCCAAAGCAGGCGGATTTGTGTGGTTTTACAAGTACTTGGTGTCACTGACGTTTTTACATGTCGCATCTGTACGTGAATGAAGTTTACCAGCAAGCTCAGAAGCTAGGATTTTAATGTTATATGTTTGAAATCTCTGGTTTTGTAATAATTCAAACAACAGCTTGTTCAAAGGCGGATTAGATTTGGCTTCTTAGATTTTCTCATGTCATCCAGGCCCCTCCAGCCAGGTCAGCAAGTTGATGTCTGTCAGAGCACGTAGCACAGAGCAAGGATTAAAATCTCCAGCGGGGTTTTTGCTAGAGTAGCTGTAGCTTTGGGAAGCACCTTCTGTTACAAACCTAATGATAATTGCTGGTTTAGGAAAGGAAAAAATACAGTTCCCATTGCTATGGCTGTGTTTGCACAGGTTTTTCTCTTAGCAGCTGAGGAAAGACTTCCACTTGGGACGCAAAGCACATGGTGGTGATGCCTGTGGGAATTTAATATCCAATAGATAGAGTTGCATAAGGTGACCAAGTGTCCCTTCTTCAAAGTAAGTCGTCAAACCCCAGCACCAGC
Source organism: Pedionomus torquatus (assembly GCA_013398155.1). Taxonomy (NCBI): domain Eukaryota; kingdom Metazoa; phylum Chordata; class Aves; order Charadriiformes; family Pedionomidae; genus Pedionomus; species Pedionomus torquatus. Next base: position 5,032 of record VZRU01010909.1, on the reverse strand, counting down.
TCTGAACACTGCCTTTTTGTGTGCATCTAATCCCTTCAGCGGATTTGAGATCCGATAGGATGGACTTAGGCTGAGAATGTATTGCCTGTGGGAATAGAAAACCTTAATTCAGTGGGTTTTTTGGTGTCTATTACATTAATATCCCTACCTGTATATTGCAGACGGGAATGTGAAGCACTCTAGCAAGCTTCTACATTTGAAAAACCATGTTTAAATCATCAAAAGCTGCATACATCGGTTACCTGGACCAAGTAGTGATGATCTGTCTGAGTTGATTTTAGGGGGTTGCCTTTAGGCTGCTCTTTCCCTTGTACCCATTTCTATGAGTGCGTGTGTGTGTATGGGTTCCACTTGTTTGAAGGATGGTGGGCCAAAAGACTTTCAAAAAAAAGTTCTTAAGTCTTAAAAATGAGCTTTGCTATGTACCTTTCCAAAAGGGGGAGGGGAAGAAAAAGAAAAAAGACACCACCAAACCAGCCCAGTGGGCTCCAGCCTGGCTTTAACCACTGCTAACTATTTATTGCTCTGAAGCTTGGGCCGATGCGGGTGCGTTGCAGTTACAGCTGTCCCCGTGGGGTTCTTCTGAACTGCTGAACCACGGATTCTGTCCCGGCTGGGGGTAGGGAGGGAGTCAGGATGATCGAAACGACCAGTGAAAAGAAAGCCAAGCCGATGGCAGCAGTAATCACCGATCTAAGTTTAGAAGAGACAGGAAGAGTCTGATACGGGGACCTCGTGTGTCCGAGGGTTGTGTGTTTTGCAGGCAGAGCCATTCACCAAATCCAAACACGGTCTCAGCAGCAGGAAGCTCCTCCTGGTTTTGCAAGAAAAAAAACCTCTCTGATTGGTAGCCTCACAGTGGCAAAACAAATGGTGTTTTTCCATTAGATATTGCAGTTCCTAAGGAACAGTACCCAGATTCTCAAGTTTTATAAAGGAGCTACCTACTTCAAACCTGCAGCGTCATTGTAAATGCTTTGCCGTAACTGGCAGTGAGAAAGGAGATGATACAGTTGATGGCTTTACCTAATTTGATTTGTAACTTTTAGTTTTGATGACATGCTTCCAGTAGAGGTGGCAGGTGGTGAATTTGCTTATTTATTATTTTTTTTCCCATGCTAAAGTGCTCTGCCCTCCCTTGTCAAACTAGGATTTGGTAGAATCTGGAGTAGAAGAAACTCCTCTTGTTCCTACCATTTTCTGTGTGAGCATGGGGCTTCTGAATGTCGCTCCTGCTAAAGAGGAACCATCGTATCCCTCGACATGGGTGGGGTTCATTGGGAAGGACTTCAGCTGGCCTTATTTCCTTAGATAACCGTGTCTCTGCCATGGGGATAGTTTGTACTGCTGCAGCTGTGCTAGTAGGGATCCCGGTCGTGTTGGTGGCCAGACAAGGTGAAAGAATGTACCATAGGGGGGACAGGCTGGAGCTGAGCCCATGAGTAATGTCACCGCTGCTCATGGTGTGGCGCTGAGCAGGATGGGTGGCTGAGAAATCGGGGTAACCACCCGTGGGGCTCCTCTGTTGCCGTTCTGTTGGTGCCTGGACTGCCTAACTCCACACCTCTGATTTATGACCGGCATTTTCATAGCAAGTGTCATCTTCACACTCTTTACATTTATTAAATGACATTACCAGGCCTGGCCCTTAAGGCAATTTCCTGTTACTACATGATGAACCACATCTTTCCATATGAAAACCAAGTTTTTGCCGAGTTTTATCAGATGTGCAAACTGTAGTAACAGCACTGCCAACCTAGTGCCCACGTAAGAGAATTAGGTCCCATTTTTTTTCCCCTGCTTAACTTCAGCTTTGGTTAAGCAATCACAAACTCTTTAAGCCACATCTAATGAGCCCTTTACAGGAAAGGAACAAGTGGATGAGTTTGTTTCCAGCCAAACCTTATTTTAACAGGTCTGCCTTTCTGTAAAAGAAACTTAAAAGTGCTTCTCCAAGAGGAGCTGTGCCCGGGCAAGCTCCCTGAAGGTAGGATGGGCCTGGGTAGGACGCTGCCAGGGAGCCCCTGCATCTGCTAAAGCCCTGGAAGCTTCACTCTTGACTTGAGTAAGGACAGAATTAAAGCTAATCTTCAGCACTTTAAAAAAGTTAATCCCGCTCTAAGTTAAGGTTGCTGGAAGGGTGCTGTTGGCAGAGGCTGGACAGAAGACGAGCAGATTTCCCTCGGGTTTCCCCAGGCAGCCTCTTGAACACAGGAGGGGGACACTGCGCCCCTTTCTTGGGTGAGGGAGCCGGGCTGGAGCTTGGGTGGGTTTCCTGATGTTTTTCGGTAACTTCTGTGGGGGCTTTACATCAGAACAGCCTCGGGTTTCTCCTTCTAGTTTCTGGTCCTTGCGTCACTAATGACTTAAGCTGATGTCGGCCACGCTGTGCTCATGAATGAGGCTGCCTTTGCTTCAAGGACACTCCCAGGCGGCAGCGAGTGACAAGAGAATCCAATTAATTACTGAATGTTTCTGGCAATCCGGCCGGCTGTCTCGCAGCTCGGCGCGAGCGCACCACTCCTAATGGCGGGTTCAGCAGCTTTTATTTTAGTCAAGGTTTGTTAAGACGACATCCAGGAAGTCACCTATGGCAGCCTTATGTGCTTAACTGCCCGAACTGCCCCCTGCCTGAACCCCGGCCTAGGGAGGAGATTAACGCCTTCTAAATCAAAACGAAGATTAACTATAAAATGACTTAAATGTTCTAATTAATCCCCTTTTCCTGCAGAAAATGTTTTCTGCATAACTTGGCTTATCCCTACTTCAAAAGAACTTCATTTCTTTGCAGGATGTTAAAATACCCGCTTTGAAAACAGCATTTTTTAAGGTAGTGGAATGTGTTTCTCTCTGGGGCAGGCGAGGGGGCAGCTGTGGGTC
>VZRU01010898.1:0-53731 GCA_013398155.1 Pedionomus torquatus | reverse complement strand
TGAGTCTTGTCTTGAAGACAGAATATATATATATATATATATATATATGTACAGAATAGAGAAAGCCGCTGTCTGCATGTCACAGTATGGTGTCAAGAAAGCCTTAATTTTCATGTGCTTGACAGCAAGAGGTAAGAGATTTGTAATTTGTCTTTGGCTTGTATGTGTGTGCTTTTATAATAGGAAACATTAATTGTCATTTAATATACACTGTTGCATCCAATTATTATCTTTTTCCACTTGTTTAACTCTTTACATGCCGGTGTCTCACTGAGTTTTTTATTAAAGGTAGATTCACAATGGCGACATAACCTTTCACCCATGAAAGAAAGTAATTATTCAAGCACAATATATCTACTTTCATTATTATATCAACTTATTTACTTCATGCTGGGTATTAAACTGTATTATTCCTGGAGTCTGGTCTGGGAATATGATAAATAACAGATTCTGCTAGAAAGTAGCAAAGGAAGGCAGAGTAATAGTAATTTTTCATTTGAATCACAGACAAATTGGCTGTTTTGCTGTACTTGTCTCTGGCAATTATATGTTGTTCTGCTTCCTAGTGCTGATATCTTTCCACAGTTTATTAGCATGAATCTGGAAAGCAGTAGCACATTGTCTCTGTCTAAAACATTTTGGCCAGGTGGAGAAGGCAGCCCTATATGGGTTGCTGAATAAATCTCTTTGAATTGAGGCACTCCTGCGAGATAGTGCCTTTGCTGAGTGACACTGATTCTGCCTGTGGTGTGGCACAGCTATCTGCTAGCAGCATTAGCCTGCCTTGTGGTGGTCATCTGTGTATGACATTACTGTGGCAGTATTTACACAAGAAATTATCAGTATTTCATTTTATAGTGCTTATGGTCAAGGTTTTATACTCTTCCAAAATAAAACGGTCTGAGCTCCTTGAAGAAACATGACGGCTGCTTGCCTTTAAATGTATACAGTAAGTAAAATAGAGAAAAATAAATATATCGCCATTAAAGTTCTTGTTTCACACAATAAGATGATGAAAGCTGAAACAACAGATGGACTAAGTAGTCAGAAGCTCTAGAACAGAGTAGAGACTTAAGTGTCCCAAAAGAAGTCAATATTTCTAATAAATTTATACTTAAATGGCTTTATTGTAGCTTGTCTAAAATGACCAACTTAAATCTCTGGATCTCATTCGCTTTTCACATTCTAAATGAAACCAACTAGGTGTGACAAGGCAGCAGAATAGAGGATGCTTAAATTCTTACCAAAAGAATTCAAGCAAATAGCACTTTCATACATGCAAAACAGAAAGTGACTTCCAGAAACGGTTAATTCTACTTTTTTCTGTGAATCGTCAGTGATCAATTCACAGTGTGCCTTCATAAGAAAAAATGAATATATGTCTTGTACAAACAACTGTATAAATGCATAGCTATATGTGTAAATATGAGTTATATAACTCATTATGATGAGTTATATAGATAATTACATTATTTCCTTTATTCTCTTTATTTTCCTATTATTCCTTTATTCTGAAAATCTGGTTGCTCAACGTTCTTTTATGCCATGGTTTTGACCTCAGAGAGCTTTCATGCGCTGTTTACGGAACTATCTGAATGTACTTATCTCTTTACAAAAAGGAAAGTTAAAATATTGTATTACATCTGTGCTTTTTTCATCTTCCCATAAAACAAGAAAGTGCTTAGTGTATTAAAAATTTAGGTTTCTAAATATATGTACAGATGCCTAGGAAGCTATTTGCCTTTTCTGATTAATAATTACACAACAAATTGGGCATAACTCAAATTAGAAGTAAAGTATTACTTCAGTGTCTCAGAATAATTTTTGATTATGGAGAACATCCAAAGAAAGAGATTTTAATAAAACAAAATACAAAACTGTCACAGAGCTCCATCTATCCCCCAAAATTCTGTTCTTTATGATATTTCTTACCATTTACAATCTGGAAAACACTGTTCCCTAAAATAAATATTCCCCCGTCAACATTTTTATTTTCAGTATTTGATATTATTTCCGAAATAGGCCCACATATCTTTTCCAATCTCTTTCCTAGGCTTTACAGAACATTCAAAGACAAACACTGATAGCCAGCATGTTTTGGAGGCTATATAAGAAATTCTGTATTGTTAGGAGGGAGAAACAGCAGGAAAGTACGTGAAAGATTCATCTTTCGTCTGTATCAGTTAAGCAGTAGGCCAGTAACAAGGGAAAAAGCATAGCCTTGTACTTGAGCTTTCTTTAAGCAAAAGCAAATCTCTCTTGTTCAATATTTAATATCTCCTCACATACTCCTTTTCAGAGAATACCTGAGCAAGTTTTAGATATTTCTTATAACTCTGAGCTTTCAGTAATTTCACCACTCTCAGATTCGCTAAGGCTATGCAATTTAGTCAAAAAATTATATTTAAAATCCAGGATATATGAGAAATGGTTCCGTTTTCATTACCATGTCTCATTAACAGAGAGCACATGACTTTCCCTGTCCTTGTATTACCATAAAAAAGTTAGACTGCGGATTTCCTTTAAGTAACATGGTTTTTTTGGTTTTGTTGCCTTAAATATATTTTTTAGGTTTTCAATCTTAAAGGGTATTATTTGCTTTATTGTCATTTAACTTTTATGAGTACAATGTGTTTTTAGCTATCAATATTTAGAATACTTAAATATAGATGCAAAATCTACCGGGCAAAATTTTCACGAGTAATGGAATCACAGAATCATAAAATGGTTACAGTTGAAGGGATCTTCAAGGTCATCGAGTTCCAACACCTCCCAGCAGACCAGGTTGCTTAAAGTCCCATCCTGCCTAGACTTCCATCCAGGGATGGGGCATCCACAACTTGCCTGGGCAACCTGTTCCAGTGCCTCGCCACCCTAACAGGAAAGAATTTCTTCCTAATATTCAATCTAAATCTCTCCTCTTCTAGTTTAAAACTATTACCCCTTGTCCTATCACTCCGCTTCCTGACAAAGAGTCCCTCGCCTTCTCTCCAGTAGGCTCCGTTCAGGTACTGTAAGGCTGCTCTAAGATCTCCCCGGAGCCTTCTCTTCTCCAGGCTGAACAGTACCAGCTCTCTCAGCCTGTCCTCATAAGAGAGGTGTTCCATCCCTCTGAGCATCTTGGTGGCCCTCTGCTGTACCCTTTCCAACTGTTCTATGTCCTTTCTAAGTCCGGATAAAACAGTACAGTCCTCTTGCTAGTGAAACTTAATGGAAGCAAGCGTTCCTTTTTCTAATTGATAAGATTTCCTACCGGAACAAAAGAGGGCATTGGACATAGTTTTTCTCAATCAGCAGAGAAGGTTTTCTATCACAGTTATGTTGATGGTTGGACTAGCTGATCTTAAAGATCTCTTCCAAGCTAGATAGTGTTATGATTATATTTTAATAGAAGGCAAAAAAATCTTTACAACGTGAGGTCATAGGGGCATGTCAGCTCCTAGCAACACTTCACAATAAGTAATAGAAAAACTTATTGAATAGAAGTAGTAGAAATATAACCTAAACCATTTAAATCATTTTTACAGTAGATGAGACAGAAAAAAAAACGATGAGTAGAAACTCTTAGAACATTATATTTTTCTGCTGGATAATTCATATTTAGAAAGAATATTTAGTAAATAATATGTACACAAACTGATTCTGTATATGCATGTTTTCATTACAAAAGATTTTATTAATTATTATCTGGTTGTAGAAACATTGGAAATAAAAAAAGTAGAAGTCCAGTCTTTTTTCTTATGGTAAAAAGGCACTAGACTCCTAGAATGTTAGAGTTGGCAAGGATGTTAAAGATCATCGAGTTCCAACCCCCCCAAGGACGGGCACACTGCTAGACCAGGTTGCCCAATTTGCCTCTGTTTACAATGTCACTTCCTCTTCCTCCAGCTTTTGACTGAAAATTTAGGTATTTTGCTGTTACTGAGTGTAAAAGGACTTTTGACGTAGTTGCTTAATAATTTTAATATAGGCTTTTAAGAGCAAAGTGTTATCTGCATTTTGGGAAATAACAATACGATAGAATTATCAAAGTGCATACAACATCATCCATAATAAGAAAGAAATATATGAATCAGTGCTAGAAGCAATGTTTGTATTTTTATTACACCCACAAGTCAACTTGTGTATGCTCTCAGTTGTATACGCTTTTATATGATTTCAGTTTCAACTTAGTTCGGTAAATCTAAAGCAAAAGCCCATCCTTCCTGAGCCAAATGCAGTTAGCACAGGAGAACAATTACTCTTTTGTAAAAGCTTCTTTCTGCTGAAAAATGCAACTGTCACTTTGTATACGTGTAACACACATGCGTCCAAATTTACCATTCTCAGTGTACTTTTTTCTATTTCATCTTGTTTCATTTTAGTCAAAGGGATCTTCTTTGATTTCATAACTAATCCAATATGTTGTCTTATTGATTTATTGAATTTACCTGAATGGATTATAAATGCTCTCTTTTGTCTTCTTCAAAGTGTATTAGCCTATATAAAGTTTCTTAGAGTTACTCCTCTGCACAGACCCGCTTTATTTTGCCCAAAAGTAGTGACTCACCAGCATATTGTCACCATATACACCTGTACTTTTAGAGAAATGTCAGGTTTGTCTGTCGGATAGATGGAGTATTGAGGTGGTTTTTTTTCTTTTAGATCTCATTATGTGACGTTTCCATTTGCAAGAAGTTTGCCATAGTAAATCAGTTAATTACTTCCAAGTAATAGGAAATGTGGGGAATAATTTGTGAGTTCAGCTGTCATTTGAGTAGCAGTAGCCCCCAGAGCAGCTGAGGCACTTTTGATGCATAGGGTTGAAAACCCTGTGGTGTGGCCGTAGAGGAGGCACAGAATAGTAAATGACCACTGATCTTCCAGTCAGATTTCGTTTGTGACTTCCTGCTGTGTCACATTGGTCAGTGTACCAACCAGTTTAAACAAACAAAGAAGAAAGCTGATTCTTAAAAAATATTTTAAAAGTGCTTTGATGTCTGATGACGGACATTTTGCCTCTCTTTGTTATTACCCTCCCCGGAAATGAATTTTTAGGTCATTGCATAATGCAGGTGTAGCTATTCTCCTTTTTTGCAATTAATTTGCAACTGCTTTCACTATTTTGATACTGTAAAAGATTCTTCTGTCTTTCAAAGGAAAGAAAGTGGGCTCATGAATAACTGTTTAAAAGGGGAAGACTTCTGTTCCAAGGCTAGCCATACTGCAACTCCTGGATGAAAAATACCACGACCAACGTGGGAGGGGAATACTTTTTTCTTAAAAGTCATGTTGATTTCTAGACTGAACAGGTTTCCCTTGTAAATCAAAACAAAAATAATAACAGCGACAACAAAAAACCCCAAATACCTCTCACTCAAAAAAATTTATTCATTTGTTAATTGTTAACAAATTGTTAATTTGTTTACTGATCTAATTTGACAATCAAAAGTTCTTGCCAGGCAGGTCTACCCAAATAGTCTTCTTTGCCACCTTCCAAATTTATGCAATTTACACTGCTAATCACCATAAATTCAATCATATGTTGCTTTACTTTGCCATGGTCCCTTAGAAAACTGGATGATTAGTAGCCTATAAAACTCGTTTAAACATTTTACTTTCATAACTTTATGCAAATTTTTCATATTACTAGAATTGTACCAGACTTCATATAGTTTGTTTTTCAAATAAGGGATATCAAAGTGATTAATGAAGCCAGTGATAGCTATTTTAGAAATAGCTACTGATAGCTACTAATAGAAACAGCTACTGATTACACATTCTTGACTCAGAAGGAAACGAAAAGCTCTGCAGTAACAAAAGGTAAAAGCTGAGGCTCCTCCACCTCATACCTGGCTGTAATCCTCGAAAGAGAGTAACAGCTTACATAACAACTCTTTCATGTAACTTTATGAGCGTCTCTATATGCCGAAGAACAACCTTTCTGTTATATAACATGCCTTTATGATTAAATGACGGCTTATTTCATAAATAGAGACTGAATCATACTCTACATCAAATTGTATATGCAAATCCATTATTTTTTCTTATGTAAGAACGTGCATATACTGCATGCCTCGTGTTTGGTCCTGCCTCCTGATTGATTTACCAAAAATTTTGGATTCCCAAGTCTACATGAATTGCTTTCATACAAAGTAATCTGAAAGCAGATTTTAATCTTTATTTATCTTTATTTGTTGTCCAGATAGGGCCTAATAACTTTAAATTATGATTTAGGGCACATTTCCAAATACAAGTTGCACAGTATTGATATAACATCTTTTCACAGATATTATGTAATTGACAGTGATGGAGAGTCAGGCAATAAAAAGCAACAAGGATTGGAGTACTGTTTTTCCAAAATGAAGAGTAAGTCCCGCCTCATTTTTAGATAAAAGCGTTTTTTAAAGCGATGCTTTGTTGTTAAAGTGTGTGTATAGGAGTAAGTATATAGACTTTGTGAAATAAGATAGAAACAATGAAACAGATGAAGTGTGTATTAGCTGAAGACTGTTGATTTCGTAGTTAACAGTTCTTACCTGCTGATACGCACAAAACATATCCATCCTCAGATCTTGCCCTCTTCCCCCAGCAATACCTGCCTCCAGTAGCTATTTGGCACATCTGCTCAGACTTCAATTCCTCAACAAGCTATCTTGTCTCTCTTCCCCTCCCCTCCAAAAAAATTCTTAGAAATATTGATCATAGAGGTGATGAAAATCTGAATTGCAGAGATTATCTCCAGCCTGGTTGCAGTGTTATAGCTCGAAGTCTCCTAACATTGGGGCACTGTCAGTACCAGATTTTTGCTATGAAAACACAGGTGATGACATAACTGGAAAGGGTAGACATACCTCTGCATCACATAAACATTTCATAACAGTGTAACTTTATAAATTTTTTACTATTTCCTTTAAAATTTGGTAAGCAGAATGTCTACAGGATTAGCTAGGAATTTTCTGTCTTTCACTGTGTTAGAAATGAAAAGAAGCCTTAGTTCCACAGGCAATTTATTTGAAAAAATCGTGCCTCTTATTTTTCTCCTGAATATAGAACTTTTTGTGACAACTTACCATGACAAAACTAGCAATTAGGTAATAAAATTTGGGATGCTACATTTTAGCAGTGCCTGTCAGATCCCTCTGTAGATGAGGATGAAAGTTGTTTCTGCTAAGGTACCGTGAAGCACGGATACAATTTGACTTTTCTAGGCAGTAAATGACTCATCCTCTTCGGAAACTTCGGAAGAGGAACTTCCTTAGCTGCAGCAATAGCCTTTAGGACTGTTCATTATCATGCAATAATTTATTAGAAAAAGACAAAAAAGGGTTAACTATTCTTAGAGCTGAAGTCGTCCTTAGATGACTATCACAGCTCTACTAATGGCAGAGGAAGGAGTCTGTTTCGTAATGCATTTATATTGAATCACACTTGGATGCTTTTCTCAGCGTGAACTTGAGAGACTTGAAGCCGTACACACCAACACTCATGCAAAAATCTGTTAAGTTGTAATATGAACCTCTAATGAAAAGAGTGCTAAAAAGCCCTCACTGCCTTGTCTCATCACAGGAAATCACTGTTTAGACTGATTCTCCCTGCTGCACATTTTTACTGCTTTGATTAGCAGCTTACTCAGTATAATGGACCCTTTGGGTTAGGTTGTGTCAGTACTGCAGTTTTTCAAGTTGGAGAAGCACTGTAATTGCTACCAAACTCTTTGTATTAAATGAAATAGCATTGACAGAGCGAAATTCGATGGGAACATTTGTAAAAGCAGGTGCATGTAGGCAGGAGGCCTATAGTTGCTTGTATCTCTGCAGATTTGGAATTCTTGAGAAACATTCATATTTTCTGGATGTCTGTACGTTGGTCTGCGCTTAAAAATTAATTCAAGTGAGTGAATTTGTATACTTGGGATTGTTTCTGATTCAGTGTGTGGAATTTTACTTTAAAATTCCAAGACTTTATCATGTTAATTTAAGCTGTATTTATTGTTACATCAATTAATATTTGGCTATAACATTTATATGTTAATATAGAGCGGTTTTAAGTCCATCAATTTTGGCTTCTGACTTAGTAGTTCAGTTACAGCTTGCAAAAAGTTTTTCCTTACAGTAGTAGTGGTTATATCAGTAATGTGTTGAAAGTGTTGTCCTTCCTGTTATACCCGTTACAGTGAATAGGGACTGTTCTATATACTATAATGTTCTTTTTTTAGGGTCTTCATTTTTGACCTTGAATCACTAAAATATATAGAACAAAAAATTGCATCAGTGAATCTTGGCCATCAACACTATGACTTTCCAATTTGGAAACTATGTGTCATGTGGGACACCGTCGAATGATTTGCATAAGTCAAGGAAGTTGACATCCTTTGCTGTGTCTGTGTCCACCAAGTTTGTGGCAGTATTAGAGAAGGCCATCAAATTCGTCAGGAAGGATTTGCCCTTGGAGAAGCCATGTTGGCTGTCTCCAATCACCTCCTTTCTTTCGATGTGCCTTAACAGAGATACCAGGAAGATCTGGAAATATACTATGTTAAGGTTTCTGTTTCAGAGACGCTTTGAAATCACCTATGATATATAAATTTACCCATATCAGGCAGGATTAGGATTATTTTGCAGAACACTGAATGAGTGAGTGATGGAAATATTCCTTTTGCTCAAATCATGGAAACAGTAATGATTCCATGTAATCATGGAACAATGGAATCAGTAAATCCATGTAAATGAATAAGATATTATCTCAGTCTGCCATTTCTCATACTAGCGATGTTGCTCTGGTTATTAGCATGTGTTAAGGACTGCTGCCCTGTACTAGTATGTGTTGGAATTGTTCTGCTACATGTGTATATAAATTGCACTGCTGGGAAATAATACTTATTTGCAGAGATTCTGATGATGTTCCAGTCATTGTGTGTCTCCTAGATGGGTTTCAAATTAAACCTCAGCTCCATCTCTTAGGATGGCAGAAGACCAGTTCCCTCATAACTGAAGTATTAATTCTGGCACATAGGAACTGATGATAGTGGTGATATTTTCTTAAGGTTCAGTCCCTTTCTTCCTTTCTCTTTCAATTCATACCTGGAGTTGTAGCCATTATATTCATTCACTGCCTCTTCTTGTGGTGTTCAGTCCCATGGAGAGTAACTCTTTCCCTTCCCATCATGGACAGGCTTGTAGTGACTCATATTGTGGTTCCACGCAGAACACTGCATTATGAATTTTGAAAGTGTGAGTCAGAGTTGGAGAGCTAAAATTAGGGCTGGAACAACCTACATCTACCTGTGAGGAGAAGCTCCACCTTTACTGTCTGTTGTCAGAAACTGTGAAAGACCTTTGAGGTGTTTTATGGATTCCCCTTCCTTTATGTTGGCCATGTGGGATGCAGGCATTTGTGTGGTTTTGGTTTTTTTTTTTTTTTTTGTGTAAGTGCTTTTGATGTGTATAATTATGTTTTTGCAAACTTTAGACTATTTTAGTTTTTTGACAAGACCATGAGGTCTGATTTGACATGGCAGAGTGCTCTGATAGAATGAAACAGCGGTCTGGCATCTTCAAATTGTTTTATTTAAGAGATGTATGTTTTGTTTAAAGGCAAAGCACAGTATGAAGCAATCTGATCTAAAATAATTTTTAAAAAGAGAGATAAGCAGGACATCAGGTACAATAAAAGCTAAATGCACAACAATAAGCAGAACATTGACAATAGATACGGTTCCTTACAACTACTAGTTTCAGTCTTTGCACACCACAAAAGGAGTGTTGTGTTGTTCCATGTGCGGATTTGTTTCTAGTCCATCCTAATGTGCCACACCAGATGACACAGAAGTTAAGACCTAATAAACTAACAGAAGAGAAGGTAGTACAAAACTGTTATTTTTTGAGAAACTGGTGAGACTGAAAGCATTCAGGTTTAGCTACTTGGTAAGTGTTGATATTTTCTCTGATCTCTACCTGAAATATGAGAAATCTTTGATCTGGTCCTGTTCTGTCATGTGCTCCATAGGGACCTTGGTGGGCTTTTAGGCTTTTATTTATTTTTTTTTTAAATTAGCAATTATAATATTGGGGAAGTGTTAGAACAGTGGGGGTGTTGGGAAGATGGATGTCTGGTGGATTCTTCCTCCTATAAAGGAAGAAATGGGAAATCAATTAGGGAATTTATGGTGTGATTACAGGGCAAAGAAAATAGGGAGTATAATTTTTTTGGGGGCTGATGGGTAGTGTGCTAGAGTGTGGGGAGGAATGTGTTTTGGCCCCATGAAAATTATGCACTCCTGAAAACCAGGCTATCAGGTTGCTCCCTACATATGCTGTAGGATGCTGAGAATAAAGCACAGACAAACAGAAGCCAGTATTTGCAAATTGTGGATAATGAGAGCAGAAGTCTGGAGCTATTGGCAGTGAAATGCTGCCAGCCTGGGTTGTACCAAGACTACTGTGTAAATGAGCAACTGGAAGTAAACTGGGAAATTCTAGTCTGGATATCTAGTTGTAAACTGACGGTGGGCAGTCCCAGAAAAAACAATGACGTAGCTACTCCAAAAACCAAACTAACCAGCGAACATATCCACAACAAACATAAGAAAATAGTTTTAAGTCAAATAAATTTTTTAGGTATTTGAAAGCAATAGAAAGCCCCAAGGGTTTCAAATTCCATGTCCATGCTAAAGGCAAGATATCAGAAAGATGCTAAATAGACGTGAACTGTTTAGAGTTTTCGTAGTTTTGCACTGTCTGTACATTGCAGTGTCTACAAATCGCATCAGTCTTTGCTGAGTTACAGCGTGCTATTTGAAGGCCACTAAGGTTTATACCTAAAAAAGCTGAAACTAAGAATAAATGGTCGTAGGTGAACTTGCATCATTTGCATGCCACCAGCTTGCACAGAGTTTGAAAATGATTGCAAAAAGCGTGCTGATTTCTTGTTTTCGATGCAGAGGCATTCATCCACCAAACAGAGTGAAAAGCTATTTAAGCAAAAAGAGACTGACCCAGGACATCTATTTCTGAAAGCAGAGAAGTCATATCAGCTGTTCATATCTTAGTTCTTCCAGGAACTTAACTTTGCCAAATTGATGTTTATAAACTCTAACTTTTACACAAAAGAAAAATTAAAACTATTTTGTATTTTAGCTAATCCTTACGTTCAGATCTGTGTAGTCTTCAACATTTTCTAGGGATGGGTCTTGTTGCTGACAAAGCATAAAAGGAGATAGCCATGACTTATTTTGTGAAATTACCAAATACCACATTGATCATTACATTCAAGTGTAAAAAAACAAAACCCAAATCTTAAAAATTTGAAGATAAAACACTCCTGTGACACAATAAGCAATGTAAGTACCTTAGTCATACGTGTGACCTCTATCAGACAGCTGTTTAAGTTGCACTATCTCTGACACAGTAGCTGTTCTTTTTTACTTAACTGACTTCTAATGAAAAAATATTTCAGTGTAAGGAGAATGTTTACTTCCCCTTCAAAGATTTTACTCAGTTTGCTTTATAGCAAGCAGCATAAATGTCAATATAGTTTTTAATAAATGTTGGAGACAAAACAGCACAGCACTGCAGTTACCTGTTGATGTTTTGATTTCTCTTGCAAGTGAATAGCTTTCCCTAAGGGTTTCTAATGGAATCTTTAAGAAAACACTGACTTGTTGATAGTGGCACAGAGATAAAGTGACAGGTACAAAAAAAAAAAATGGTAAAGAGAATATTATTTCTGTATCTAGAAGGTAGTTTCTTCCAGGATTCTTAAGGTATTGTGTAAGCCAGTCTGGATTCCATTCTGTTATATATGGTCAAATAATTTAATTGCATTTAATTTCCACTTTTAAAAGCATAATTCAAGATACCAAGCAGAACGTTTTTTTTTTTTCAGTACCCTTCACTCAAGCACTGCTTTTAAAGTAGGGTTACTATGTATTGCGATACTTACACCCTTTGTGGCTATCCTCTATTCTCAATAGAGGCAGCTGTTTACAGCATGCACTGTCCCACACTCATGCTGTAACAGAAACACACTATTTCTTTGAAAGTCTTTCTCATCTCCACACTTCGGAAAGCATAAATGAGTGGATCAATTACTGAGTTGCACATTATCAAGACGAGATAGGTATTGAAGTGTGAAGTGTAGCAAATGCAGTATGGATTCATTGGGCAAGAAATTATGAGAATGAGGTGAAGGAAGAAAGGTGCCCAGCAAACAACGAAGACCCCAAGTAATATAGTGATTGTGACAGCTCCCTTCATGCAAGTACGCTGGTAGGGCACCCCATCCACGGGGAGGGCTGCAATCCTCTTAATGTGCAAACGTGCAAACAGGAACATGTGAACATAAAGGGAGGCCATAAGAAAGAGCATGGTAAAGAACATGGTGATGAGACAGACAATGACAGTTTTGCTCTCTGAGTAGGCAATGAATATGATGCCGCAGATGATACAAGCAATCCAAATGACCATGATCAAGGTTAAAGCTTTTTTCACAGTCATGATGCTGTGATAACGGAGAGCATAGAAAATAGTTATATACCTGTCAATGGCTATAACCAAGAGGTTACAAATCGAGGCTACCAAAGAAATACAAATCATTGAGTCAAAAACATTGTCCATATGCTGAATAAAGTGGTCATCAATGATCAAATAGCCATTACTCAGAATTGCAATCATGATAGTCTCCAAGGCATTTGACATGCTCACTAACATATCTGCTGCAGCCAAACTACAAAGGAAGAAATACATGGGAGAATGTAGGTTTCCATTCTTCAGCACTGCAAGAATGACAAGAATGTTTTCCAGGAGGCTGATGATCCCTAAAGTCAAGAAGACCTCGGCTTTTATGAAGACCTGCTCACAAAATCCGTCACTGCTTCTGTTGTTCAGAACTGAGTCATTGAAATCTTCAGTGATATTAAGGCGCACAGGCTGAATTGAAAATGTAAATTGTGTGGCATTCATTGTCAGGAAAGCAGTCGAATTCAGAAGTGATCAAGGATCTGACAGAACAGGTTAAAAAAAAAAAAAGTAAAAGAAAAAGAGGTGGGGAGAAGGAAGAGGAAAATAAATTCTTCTAAGCTTCTGCTTTACACAAGAAGTGGAATCAAAAAGTAGTATTCTTTAGCCGATTTTGCTGTTAGAACCATAAAAAATTCTGCATTTGCTGTGAGTTTTATGTCAGTCACTCGTTGCTGCTCTTGACAGTAAAGTGAGCTTCAAATCTTGCAGGCATCAAACAGTATTTTCTGAAGGGAAAAATCAACAACAGCACATTGTTGGATCTAGCTCTCCTGATGCTTAAAAGCAGGGAGTTTTCTCATCTACTATTGTCTACTGGGGCCGTGCAGGTTTGTTGCCGGTACGTTTGCAGCTCTGTGAAGTTCCTCTTGCTATTTCATTTGCAGGAAAGGAAAAGCCAACTAACGATTTATACATGCAACTCCTACTGAATCCTCGGTTCAGGGCATTGGCTATTAGAGAGCGGGCACCTTTCTGACAGACAGCTGCGAGTTCAAGGTACAGTATCCCCACCTCTGTTTTTTCCCGCGCATCTGAAACAGTCTGACGCCATCTTCAGGTAGAGAATAGAATGGATTAAAATTCATCTGGAAAAAAATAATGGGAATTTCTTCCAGCAAAACTTTATGCCTGTTTTTGGCTGCTGTGTCTTGCCCATAGAATGAAAAGGTGTGAACAGTGGAGTGTGACAGGGGCTCGGGATGACCCATAGTCTGTACTGGCCTCCTGGAGCCAGTATTGTGGAGTGGCAGTTGAATCCACCCAATGTGAGGCTAGACTCATGGAGGACCTCTCAAGCAGGAGGAAATAGCGCCCTTCTGACAGTGGCTCTGGACTAGCTGCTCATTGAATGGTACCAACAAGTAACCTGCTTCATAGAAGTGCTTTGCTATTTGCGATGTCGTCCCATCTTCCTCATTTGGTTAGTCTCAGCAGCATATTGCATTAGTTCTGTAAATAAGCAACTCCAGAACACTTCATCCTTTGTTTCCATAGTCTTTCAAAAGACTGCTACAGATTTCCCTGCCTTTCTGAATCTGATAAGTTATTCGATAGATTTCTTCATTAATTTCTGAATGTATCTGATAGCAAGAATGAAGCTACCACTTGCACTGAGATGCAATTTGAAGTGGAAATTGTATTTTTTATACCAAAGTGTATTAATGACACTATTAACTTTGTCATTAGGTGCTAAAACGTAGTCTAATGACTTTGCCAAAATAGGAAGAAGCTGTGTGTGCCAAGACAGCAACATATAAACCCTTATTGCGAAAGGTTTAAGGGAATTTCATTGCTCAGTATTGGCGAACTGAAATTTTTACCATGTTACAATAAGGTATTATAACAAGTCACTGCCCCTCAGCTGTCAGTTCTTGCCTCATTTCCAGAGATAAAACTAATGATTGTGCTCATTGCAATTCATTCACTGCAGTCTTGTTGGGTACTTGCATTCTGAAAGTTGCTATGTTACATCTGACAAGAGGCAGCTTATTCAAACCTTTAAAATGACAGTAGACATGCATGTCTTCAGTGTTCTGGACACACTTGGGTGGTGGAGTAGAGCTATGGCAATTGTTGCAGCCCAGAGCACATAAAATGAAATAATACTTTTTTTGGGCCCTCGCTCCACTGAAATACTTTGAAGAAAAGACTGGAAAGTTAAAGACTCTGTGAGTGCTCACCAAATTTTGCCAAGTGCATGGCGAGCCCCGACTGTTATACAAAAGGTTTCAAGGAAGAACTTTAAACTGCTGCTTGGGATGTGCCAGAGACTGTTGTTCAGCAAAAGCCAGTACAGAAGTCACACAAGTTGAGTCGGAGCGGTGAAGGTTTTTGGATCTTTGGGTTTTGATCACAATACAGCTGAGTGTTTCGTTGCAGTACTGTTAGTATACACAGAAAGTGTCGTCATCTGTTTTAAATCAGTGAGTAAAATACCTTTCTCACCTCTTATTTGGGGCTCTGCAGACTGCAATTAGTGTTACATTTCATAGCCTTCCCTCCAGGTGTTGTGAGAGTATATTTATTTGACATCCAGGACATAGTGTCATCTTTCTGCTATGTTCTTGATTGTTCCTTGGAGGCAAAACAAAACGCACAGTTAAAACTCTTGCTATTGTGTTTTAATCGTCTTGTGTTCTGAATGAGAGAAGTCCTTGGTCTTCCCTGTTGTTGCTATGCAACTGTCATCTATTCTCTGTGATGTGACGTTTAAGTCAGACAGCAGTGGGGGCAATAGCTCAGAGGAGCATAGGTGCACAGGAAGAGAAAGCAGTATTAAGTTCAGTCTGTTTCTGTATGTGTTGTCACTGACAATATTATGGCTGTTTTCTCGTATTTTACGCTTTCAACTTCCAGACTCAAATCCCCAAACTGTTGTGGTCCCTGTAGATAGAATAAAATCTCCATGTTTCACAAATTTGTCAAGATTTTGATTCAGTTATGTTAGTAGGAAGTAAGAAATATTTACGGTGTTGGCCTCTAGAATGATCCTTCTTCTTTTCTGTTTCTGTTTCGTTTTATTTTGTTTTTGTTCTGTGAGTTAGTATATGTCCTATGATGTGTCTTCACATATCTCTATAACCTTTTAGATAATCAGTGACTTTTTCCCCTTGTTTTATCATCAGGCCTCAAACTGCTATACACTTGTTCTGAAAACAGTTGTGCTCTTCTGCCTCCAAAGTTATCTGCTGGAGAGGGATCATGGAGAGGGGTTCCAGCGTCTCACTTAGCTGAGCAATAGATATCTTTTGAAATGTACTTAAAGCTCAAATCTTGTATTTGTTCTGTATACAAATACCAGCATTTGGGTAGACTGCTACCGTTATAACCAATTCTTTAAACAAGTATGATCTTAGTTTTTACAGAGGGAAGAACTCTTCTGTCCTTCTATAAATAACACCTAAAAACTCATTAAAAAAAAAAAAATTTAGAAGCTTGAAGGCCAGATTGCAAAAAGGAACATTGAATTTTATTATGAAAATATCTCCCGAACTCTAGGGGGATTCAAACTCAATCAACACCAGCAGTGTGGCCTTGAAGTTTTGTAAATATTTCTATTTTTGAGCCTTTCTCAGGCTTGGCTGATAGAGCACCTTGTGACTAATCCTGACTAGCATGTAGGCCAGTTCAGTGGACACCTGCAGATGCTCGCTCCCAACTACACTCTATACAGATAAGCAGATTTGACGATTTTTAGCTACCTCCTCCAAAAATTTTCACATTTTTGCCAGCATAAGACTTGATTCTAAAATGCCGGGGCAACCCACCTCAAAGCACAAAGATTAAATGGGTAAAATATAGAGATTAAGCCTCTTAGGATGTATTTCAGCAAGGAGACTCTCATCCATGTTCTTTATCTCATAATTTATCCCGAAAATAACTCTCTGAGGAAAAAAAAAAGCTGTAAATTAGATGATGCCACCACAATGAATGAAATATTGGCTGTGAAGAAGTTAAAGAAAAATAACCAATTATCTTTTGTCTAGTTACATTTTACAAAGCAGTTAATGTTATAAGGTATCCTTTTGTCTTTGCATGGTATTATTACTCAGTTGTTTCTTCACTGGTTAAACTAGTTAAATCTTCAGGGAAATCTTTAACTGGTTAAATCTTTAAACTGCTTAAATCTTCAGGGAAATGTGAAGAAGAAATAATATCTACTGCTAAGTGTGAAAAATGGAGTTTTTCAAGATAGAATTCTCTTGTAAGGCTAGTGAATAAAAAACACTTGCCATGAGATTGAAGTTGCTAATGGCTGATAAGTGCATATCGTTCAGTGTTATTTTTTTACTCTTTTTCAACAATAGTTTGTGATAGATGAAATTGGAGATCTTAAAGAATGTTTGAGGATAATAGACAGTTACACCCATGGAGCAGGTGCTTACTACTCTCCTGTGGTTCCAAGTACCCAAAATAGTGAGATACTCTTGAAGACTCTTTGGTTTTAGTCATTTTAGTAAAGGACTCAGTAGGTAAAATATTTTTTCTTAGCGAAGCAAAAGTGAAGAACACTGGATTTGAATTCTGTGCACATTACTTTATAGGCTTTGATTTGGAAATATTTGTAAATATGTGCTTGAATTCATCACCTTGGCATTTCATAATGATGATCACTTGGCTCCCTACTGACACAGATATTAGATGCTGAAGAGCTGCCTTGGAGTTTTAGGTTTAGATATGGAGAATTTGACAAATGCAATAAATTAAACTTTATTGTCACCAAAATGACTTCTAGATCACAAATGTCTTAAGTTCATGATATTAACTTAGTTACAAAAAAAAACCAAAACAACCACCCTGTTTTGTATTTATCTGAAACCATGAAGATATTATTAAATTATAAAATACATAGCAGAAATGTGGTTTGGCTTTCTTTTAATGAAGAATATTAGACTCCAATAAAACTGGCTGCCAGAGCCCCACAAGAACCTGGCAAAGAGGATATGCAATGACATTGCTTTGAACAGTGAGATCATTAAGTCCTGTCTTTTTCTTGACTTTATTACAATAATAGCTTTCTAAGAGCATTTTTAGTAGTCAGATTTGGAGGCAGAATCTTGCAAATTGGATATCAAGTGCCATATTGACAAGATTTCAACTGTGTTTTTCAAAGAAATTGTATTTCATACTACAGTGTACATACTAAAGCATTCATACGCTTTACAGTCATGTCCATTGTTAATAACCTTCTTTTATAGTCTGAATTTTACTATGATCTGAGGGACTAGTGAATCTGGCATCAGCTGAGGTGAGTGGAAATTACATATGTTTGTACCAGAATAATGGATGAGATTGTCAAATTGGAAGAGTAGTTTCTCACTTGATAAAACCAACTGAAACCTTGTTGAAGTGGAGCACAAGGAGTTTGCAGCATTTTGGATCTGAGTCACTGAATTTTCTTTAAGTCCTGGCTGGAGCAAAACTCACCAGTACTGCAAATGAGTAGGGCCTGCCAACCTTTGTGATTACTGAGGAACAAGAACATGCAATGGTGATTGCGATTAGCTGGTGTTCAAATGAGAAGTTCTATAATTTAAACCAGTTAATAGGTTAACTTAGGCTCAAGCTTTCAACATTTTATAGAATTTTCCTTCTTATCCAAGTATAAAAAGAGACAAAGTAGACCCGATTGCACACACTTACTAGCACCTGCAAGTGCTTTGTCATATTCAAGGGATTTTAAGTACTTTAGACTAATAATATGCAATAGCAATTTTGTCCTTTTATTTGCAGAGTGAGAGACAAGCAGTTGTGATTGAGCCAGCTGTATTCTGCTATTCAGATTAGTCAGTGCCAAGATTCCCTGGAATATTTTCCTCATCTCCTTGGAAGACCTTGTTTTTATAAAACCTATTGCCCTGTGATGCTGGTTTTGAGCAGCGGATGCGTTTGACTTTTTAAAGCCTTGTACCCTAATGCTGCTGACTGACCTCATTCTTGGCACTACAGATTGTGGGACTTTACAGACTGGCACTCTCTAAAGATGATTTTACTGAGCTGTTGAATAATGCGTGTGGATGTATTTTGGGAGATTTTTTTTCTTTTTTCTGATGATCCTTAGAGTGCCTCAATTTGTCACTATACTTGGAGTCTAGTGTTGTTTCCTTGCTGGAAAAATGGTCATACAAGGAAGAGAGAAGAAAACCCAACCCACAAGCAGAAAACTGAAGTTTTTTTACCCCAAGATGCCACTACTTATAGGCTTGAGATGGATTGCGGCTCTCACCAGCCACTTCTAGTCTAGCAGAAGGTTTCAGGCTGTTGAAAGTTGTGTCTTCTTGTATATCTGCCTTTTTGTGTATGGCCCATGAGTAGACTGCAAAAGAAACATCCTTGACTGACCAGGCAATCTTTTGGACGTGTGGTTCCCCATTCTAGCTGTGGAAGAGCGTACCTGTAAGATTGGTTCTGTCTGAAAGATAGTGATAAAAGCAAACTGAACCTATTATTTCATTTTAATTACCATTCAGGTCTAACTTGTATCGTTAATCTTATCCAAGAATTTTCTGCTATACTTTCTTGTGTTTGGAAGATGTGATAGTAATAATTTTCTATGGTTGTAAAAAATTAAGCTTTAATACTTTTATCTTTTTTGCTTTTAGAAAATAACTTCTAGAACAGAGTGAGATAATCTTTATTTCTTATGGTTTACAGGAAACACGGAATAGCAAAGGACTGTGTCCATCTATTAAAACAGGTCCCCATGCCCTAGGAGATGTTACCCTTCAAGAGTAAGGCATGTGAATGCTCTTCAGGGATAACGAGATACCTTTTTCTAGATTCTGAAAATTGCAATATTAGTCAATGCTACAAGACACTACCTCTCTATTTTATTTCTGCCCTCCCCCCTAAAATGTGGTTCTCCTTTCCATCTCCACAAAAAGCAGAGAAAGAGCTCATTCAGACTGTGAACCTAAGCTTCACGTTTTCTATAGCTGGTAGGTGTTTTTCTTGAAATGTCTTCCTTCATTTTCCGTATTAAATAGGAAGTGATGACTGGCTATGGCCAAGCTCTGCAGACTTTCCTTTGCTATTTCCATTTCCCAGCGATTAGCCTTAGCCTGATGATGTACAATTCAATGACACCAAGGTTGGAATGTCAAAAAGCTCTTAGTAATAAACTGCCACTGGCAAACGCTAATGGTTAAGGTTTCTAAATAATAGACATGGCTAAAAATACAGAAGAGAGAGCAGCTGAGTGCTCCCTACAGCGTAAAATAGAGCATAATTATAAACACTTCCTGGAGGGGAAAATTGACAGGTCAGTGTCTTAATTTAGCCCATTTCAGTTTTCTGTTGCCGCTGCCACCCAGACTGTCCCTGTCTGGCCTGTTCTTTTGAGGGTTCTCTTTCAGAGACTGCCAAAAGAGGGTGCCCAAAGGCAAGATTTATTTCACTAAAATTCCTCATTCGTACCCCAATTTTGTCAATAATTTTTAAAGTTGGCATCTAGGAATCCTCATCTGTGTTAGCTGTGTTCAGTGATGTGTAATAGCCCTCTCTCCTGAAAAGCTGGGCTTGAGAATAAGTTTTGGTGCTTCACTGCTACACTTGAGTTTAAGATTACAACCCTGTGTATATGAATGGAGAGGACTATAGTGAACTTTATCCTTCGGTTTGCAATGGTACTGGCTAAAGCCTGCAATGGGATTAGCTGTGTGAACAGCACAGAAGGATAAATTTTACATTCGTGTATGGAAGTATCTTGATTTATTCTTACCTTGTCTTTTGCCACCCAAGACTGAAAACAGAGGAGGTGGTTGTCGAAGCACAGGGTGCAATGGTCAGAATGATATGAAGGAGGCAAGGAAGCGGCTGCAATTCCCAGTCATCTTTTTTATTATTATTATTTGCTTTGTCAAAGAGAAAATACTTGTTTTTATTGATGAGAAGACAGAAGTTTCAAAAGGAGGTTGAAAGAAAGGAGGAATCCTTTTGTGTTGAGGCTCTTTTCAGGATGAAAAGGCCATCCTGGATTAGAGAAGACCCTGACTCCTTTACCTACTCTACCCCTCATTAAAGGGGAAGTTCAGTCTTATTTTACAGCTTTCAGAACAGTGATCTGACTGTAGCCCCCAGAGACTTCCAAGAATCAGGATTGCTTTAGGTTTCTTTTTGATTCCACACCCAATTTCTTGCTATTTCAAACACTGGGGCATATACCATTTACTCCTGTTGTGTCCTAGCGGTTCCCAGGAATGGTGGACACCCTGGTTACAGTCATTGGTGTTCCCAGCGTATTCTGAGTCCTCTGATTTAAACCTTACCTATGTCTCTTCAATTTTAAACTGCTTTCAATTTTAAACAACCCTTTTGTTGATAGTCTGAAATTAAGGCAGTGTTTGCTGCCATCATGTGTCACAGAGTAGTAAATACATAGAGCTGTCACACAAACTTCAGGTTTCAAAGTGTTTTGGTTTAGGGGCTGTCACTGGTTGCAGCATCAGTGTCTAGAATTTCACAAAAAAATGTTGTAAGCATTTCAGAAATGAGTTAAAATATGAATTGGTGCTGTGTCACCAGCTTCAGCAAAGCTTTCTTGATGCAGGCTGTGGGCTGAGCAGGTATGAGCAGAGCTGGCTAAAGGCTAATAAGCTTCAACTAAAATTGACAGGAGCGTTCCATGACAAACATTGTTTGGCTTTATGTTACTTCATTGCAATTTTATGAAGCTGCCATTGGCAGGGTTATCTTACTGATGGCCCCTCGGTCTGTGGGGGGCAGACGGGATGGCAAATGCTGTGGCCATTTTCTCCTCTGGTATGGGGTCAGTGTCATCATTCCGCGGAGCTGAGCAGCCAGTGGGGATAGCAGGTGGCTTCTTCCCCATGAAGCAGAGGCCCCAGAAGGATCAGAGATGCATTGGGAACACTACTCTGACATTTCCTTTATTAATGTTTGCTGCACACAGTGGGACGCTCAAAGGAAATTGTTCAAGTGGCTGAAGAGAAACTATTTTTAGAAACATGGCGGTTCTTTCTTTTCTTTTCTTGAAGGTGACAATGAACCACTCTCAAAGGCAGAACAATGCTGGAAACATTTTGCTGCTCAAAATTCAGCAACTAAGTAGTTTGCACAATACCAAGTCAGAAAGGAACAGCTAATAGCTTCGTTGCTAATTACTGTTTTGCCTTATTTATGTATCTTACTGTTACTATGCTTTCCATAATATATTGTACAAAATAATTAAATGAGAAAATAATATTTTTGTTTATCAAAAGCCAAAAAAATGACACCTCCATCCCTGTGTTCCTGTTTCTCCATTTTAGCATACACATGTGTTATTTATAGTCTCTAGATTTTTTTTCATTTCTAGATTCTCCCACTATTTGTTAAAAAATTAGCACTGAATTAATTAAAAAAATTAACTCAAATTACAGGAAAAAAATATATGAATTTCTGGGGAAAATACTTCTTTTATAAAATTTCTGGTGAATGGTGGAATATGTTGAAATTTGTCATGTGTCCACTCAGTGTGTCTGGCTTGGGCTTCCGCTGCACAACTCTGGTGTTTCCTTGTAGGTTGACTATTGCCAGACATATGAGTGCCCTGCTGGGTTGGACACGCAGCCACACTGAGTCCCATCCCAGCCACCTCCTCCATCCCTGCTCTATCCTCTGTCCCTTCGGCTTTATTTCAAAAATCACACTTATGAGCTAAATAATGAATAGGAGATGAAATTCCTACATTCTAGCACATTCACCTCATGACTGTGCTCTCTCTTGACGTTGGCAGAAAAGGCTGGACCAGGTTTTGGATATAAGTTTCTGATTTCAACAAGAATAGTTGAAAATAAACTCTTCACTTTTCATATTGAAATACATTGTTTCTGCTTACAGTTTAAGAAGAAATTTACAGAGACATAAGAGAAGCTAAGATGTATGAAACTTTGTGCCTTGGGAAGGATTTATAAGTGAGAGCACTGCAAAAACTGGTGGAATTTTTCTACGGATAGTTTACTGACCATCACTAGATGTCACTCTCAACCTGAATCTAGTTTCACAGACTCGCTTGTCAGAAGTTTTAATTTTAAATTACTCATCTTTTTTCCATCTTCTCCTCTACCCCGTTTTTTTTCCACCTTGTTGTATGTTCCCTTAGATTAGATGTTGTACGCCTTGTCGTCCTTTCAAGTGTTTCTTCCTCTTTCCACCAGAAAAATGAACTGTTATCATGTTGCTCCATGTCAGTTTCTGCTGATTAATATTCTTTGTATGCTTGCTGTTGTACGAGGTCAAAACCCCACATTGCATGGTGGAGTCATTTTGAGCTCTGGCTTCGTCTTTTTTTCAGTACTTTTCCACAGGAAAAAAAAGAGACCCCATTTATAAAACAGGCTTAGGGACTGATTTTGAGGTGAAACAAGTTTCCAGTTCTATACTGTGTCAGGGGACTACAGGGGTGGCTTCTGTGAGAAGTTGCCAGAACCTTCCCCGGTGTCCTGTAGAGCCAATGCCCACCAGCTCCAAGCCAAGGCTGAGTGCATCAGTGATGGTGGTAGCACCTCTGGGATAACATTTTTAAGAAGGGGGGAAAAAAAGTTCTGGTGACGTGAGATTTTAAAAAACAGATATGGAAACCTCTGATATCTGGTGTGTTGAAGTCACTCCCAGGGCATTGAGGGCCCCGGTGAACAAGAGAAAGGAGACAATGCAAAACCAGAACTGAAAAGGAAGTTCACACCTTTTGGCTGGATACAGAAGTGAAGGAAATTTAGATAAAGCTATTCAGAATCTCTGTTAGTAAATCTAAAAGACCCAGGTTGTCCGTTTAGCCGAAATAGGCCTAGGAAAAATGGCAGATTCACAGTGGTGGGAGTGGGACCAAGGTTAGGAATCCTGGCCGTGTGAGAGACACAAGAAGATGCACCTTCAGAGAGGCTGTGGCAAGGCAGAGCATGGTGCTTCTTGAGGCCAAAGACTTGGCAACAAACACGCCTGGTGCACTGAAGAAAAGGGAAAAGTTGTTATAAAGTTATCCCTGATACCCGCTTTTTTCCCCCATTGTCAGAGCTGTTTATATTAATCTAAAATAACTATATATCGATGATAAAATACCATTGCTTTGTGCATGACAGAAAACACACAGACTATTCTTGTTCTTCCACATTGGGCCAAAACATTTTTTCATTTACTTTTTTATTCACTGAAGAGCGGTTTATTTAAGCACTGAGTTTTCCCCTGTATTTGCTCCAGTGTATGATTCTGGCATATGTTTGAATCAACTTACTGCGCAGAAAAAAGGAAAATTGCACCAGAGCCTTTATTAAGGGAAGGTGTAATTAACAACTTCAGATTAATTGAAAATGTTTGCTCCAGAAGTAACAATCGAGATCCACTCTGATTAACTGCTTTCTCACAAGCTTTGCAACCTTGCAGAACGTGTTCACCAGGCAGTGGATGGAAAAAGACCATCTAAAATCTCTGCAGAACCTTTATCAAATAAAACTGTGATTTTTCCATACTAAAAAGTTCTGTGATTCTATAATCACATTAGAAAAATAAGTTCCTTAGAATTCTTTAATTTAAAAAGAAAATCATAGTTCTTCCAGGGCTGAAGAACTAAGAGAGCACAGGCCGATACTAGAAATTTGATCTTGAGTGAAATAGTTGCGATTTTGTTTTAACCAAATTACTTAAGATGAAACATTTCCCATGATTTCTTTTTCCAGTTCTGTGCAAAAATTTCCATCTTGTCATGCTGGACATCGAATAATCAGACTTTAAAGCACTGAAAGAAAGACAGTCCCTGTTATTGGCCTTTTAAGCTAATATTCTTTCATTGACTAGGACTTACTTTTGAACAGTAAACGTAGCCTCACCCTTGTGCCCAGAGTGGACCATTAACGCCTTTTCTGCACTGAACTCCTCAACCTCTTCTCTTTGTTTACTTTTATTTAAAAAAAAATATGTTTCTAAGCAGAAGGAGACTTGTCATCAAAACAAAATGTGCCAATTCCTGTCTTTTTCTGAAAAAAAAAAAAGTTCTTTGCAGTGGATGACTTTGATTTTTTCTTTTTTGCCTCTATTTGGAGGACAAGAAATCTCAAAATATGAAAAGTCCACTTTCCAGCCCTGTCTGTTCAGAACTTTCTATACTTGTCTTCTATTTGATATGTTTTCCTTTTAGAGTTGAAGTCACAATATACAGGTGGGGAACTGAGGCATACTTTCTTTGTAGCTGCTGCACAAATTTTATCAGAGCCAGAGTGAGATTTCATGAATGAGCGATTGTTAATTCCCTCTTCTAATCACTCGGCTGTCTCCTCAGATAAAGATAGCAGAGGCAGTGTTTAAAAAGCTGTTTATCAATACAGGAGTCTTGTATGTTTAGCTGCTGTATGATAACATACACCTTTGTGCTTTCATCCCATATACATATATTCATACTGGAGCTCAAAGACGTATGTCTACATCTATGAAACTGAATTGTTGTTGTACATAAAAAAAATGATGTGAAAATTGAGCGTTTTATTTGTAATTCCTCAAGCAAACTTTCTTACACTTGGTATGAAATTTGTCGGGTGATCAGACAGATCCAGTGTCCTGTAATAAATCATAATTTCAGCATTTATGTGTCGGTTATTTCAGGAAATATCAAAAAAGCAAAAAATAGCAACAACTTTTTTTTTGTCTTTTCACAGGGCTGCCGTAAGGAAGCAAAGCATATTATTGGATCTTTCAGTTCGCAGCATACAAGGAAGTAACACTTAATAAAAATCTTTGGCTGCAAGATTTCATAAGAGAAGTGGTGAGAAAAAATAAGAACAGTGCTGTGGAAAAGCAGGTGTGATTCATGAATAAACTATAGTTTGCAGCCCTATGGGATACTGATGAAAAAAACAGAATTTTCACAGAAATGGATAATACTAGAGCACAAGACACTTTTTCACAGGTAAAGGCAGAAAATGTTATGGCTTGTGTGAAAGTTCTATTTGTTGTGTGTAACTGAAGAGATGGCATTCCAGAAACTGAAAATGACTTTTTATTTTATTGGCAAGGAATTTGCAGTAGATTGCTTAATGTAGTTGATCATTATGTGACAGACCGCAGACTGGTCTAATATATCAGAAAGTGTTTGCAGCAGATGTGTAAGAAACAATATTTTTCTGTGCTTTATTCTTTAGAAAGTTGAAATGTGTGAGGTTTTCCAGACACAAAAAAAGGGGCAAAGAGAAAAATCAGTCTTTCTATTGCCATATTATGGATGATCTATTAGTACTAGATATTATCTATGCTAAAAATTTCCATAAGGAAATTGGACTGAAAAAAAATGGGGTTTATATTATAGACAAATAGAGTCTTTTGATAATCATAAAGGCATCTGAAGTGATTGGTGCACCAGAATTGAATATACATCAGCTTGCAGCACTATTGAATTTGTCTGAGAGTGCCTGCCAGATAAAGAGTTGTCATCCTGTTACGCTTCTTTCAATACTTATGTATTTGGTAATCTGTTTATCTGGAGAAATAAGCAGTGCAACACTTTTCTCTAACTAGGAGAGCTGATAGCATGTATTGGTGGAGGTTCCCTGGCATGTGACCTAGAGTAAACAATGAGGAAAAAGGAATGACTGTGTTACACATTGGCTGAGAAGCTGTGATGGAGATGTCTGAGTTAGCCTTGGGCAGCTATGGAAGATGACTTGGCTAGCAAAGCATGAGAGCTGGGGAGAATCCAGCCCTGTTAACATGGTTCCCCTTTTTTTTTTTTTGTCAAGAAGTAGATGTTTTTTAGAAAAATTTGCTAGGCGAGGCTCTGGAGAAATTCAGAGCAATTGCATAAACCAGGATGAACCTTTTTATTGTTGTTTGGTTTGTCAGAGAGGAAAGAGTGCACAGGACAAATTTCTGCCTCTGGTTACCTCCATGCAACATCAACCTCCGTGANTGTGGTGGGCAGCGTAACACATGATCCAAAGGCAGAGTCAATATATCTTGACAGATATTAATTGCTTTAGCTGAAATAATAGCTGAAAGGTAATAAAACCATAGGTCCTATCTGGTGCTATTCATTGTAACAACATGGTGAGGTGCTAGGACCTATTTGGAGAAGCTGTTGATGGCAGTGGTGTTGAAAAGCAGAAATACAGTCCAGTCTAGAAGTGTGCTCCCTCTCTCTGCTCTCTACAGCTGGTGTATACAGCCTGGCACTGATGCACAGGTCTGAGTAACAGCTCACAAATCAGTGATCTTATTTCCTACTTCATGTACTGCTAGGGAGGTTGGGGTGTCACAGATGTGGAAATAACCAAATGATCACAACCACAAAGTGCTTACATGAATGAGAATCAGAAAACAGGAAGCCATAACCAGACGGTGCCGCTTTTCCCTTTCTTTCACTCCCTCAAGGCCTGCAATATTGCATATACACAAAGCTTACAATCACTAAAATAGTTGGAAAGCCAAACTGCACCTGAGAAAAGTGTGTGTTAAACTTTTTGTGAACTCCTTTTAAGATTTGACTATTTGTCTTCCTGAAGCTTTTCACTGAAGTCTTCTGAGAGCAGAGATCACAGTGCAAGGCGGAACAGTAGTCAGACCTTTTGCTATTCCTCCCTGTTTTACTTTAAGAAATGATTCTAAAGTAGTTTATCCTCATGGCTTTTCCATACAATTTTCATTAGTCTTTTTGTTTAAGGCCACTTCTCTTAAGGGGCTGAATTTTTACATTTCTTTATTTCCCTATATCCTCTCCTGTCCCCTCCACTCTGGTGTTTTCCAAGGCAGCTTAAAAAAGCAGATTTTTACTGAATATATACCAAAGGATCAATTCCATTTAAATTTGGCCTTATCTTCTGATAATCATTCTGATTCATGAGCATATATCCAGCTTCAGGAATAGCTCTTGTGGCTGCTGAGAAAGGCTATTGGCATTAAGCTGCAAATCAGATATCTGATGTTCTCCTGATTTACTGGGGCTTCTGCTAACATTCCCATAGGTATTGGGTGGTCAGTCCAGTGCAGATATGGTTTTAGAACAATCTCCTTCTTGCAGTTAACATCAAATGTCAACAAGCACAGAAGACTCATGAGATGGTTCAACTTCCTTGGTCCTACTGGTGTTTTGAACCTGGGTTTATGTGGGTTCTGCAGAGCTGCTGGAAGAGATATGCTGAATCAGTGCATATCATTTTGAGACTGCACCTATACTTAAAGCCAGAATGACTTGTAGGAGGACTAAAGCATCAATATGGCAACAGTTTGTGTGGGAATCAGAGCTCACCTTTCCTTGATCCATCTAAAACCACCACAAAGCTTGGGAATGCATTTTTCGCATAAGGCATGTCAGGTATTTAATGTTTTTGCTCTTTAGTGGGAAGTAAACCATTAAAGAAAGGATGAAGATAAGAAAAGCCTATAGGACAGGGATGAAGTACATCCTGATGTCTGTATTCCTCACTGCCCAAACAAAGGTGAAATTCCTGTTAAATTTCCTGCTGCTTAGCCATTTGAAGATCCAGGTGTCTTGTTTCTGTCTCAAAATTATATTGGTTCATGAAAGTGGGATCACAATGAATATTGCCTACCTCCTATTTCCCGAGCTTAAGAAAGGACTTAAAGACCTAGCATAAATAAATGTTCAACTAACAGATTCTGAAGACCTTGTTTGGAAAATACAGTGGACTTTTGTAGGGAAGTATTAATATTAAGAACATAGGAAAAAAAAGTTATACAGGCAAGGATTTTATTCTGCTAAATTTTAAAGAGTCTAGGAGGAGAGTAGTGAGCAGAAATAACCCATTTTTACCTAAATATTTTGCTTGGATGATCCTGGAGAAGAAAAGTTAAGTCAGAAATGATGCACCAGCAGATGGATGCTCTCTGGCTTTTTTCTTGATCTCTTAGACTTTGTTTTGATTAGAACATAATGAAGAGTTCGTTCATTAAATGTCCCAGGTAATTAAGGTAAATTTCACAGAGACCTTAGAGTCTCATTTAGACATGCATGAAATCAGTGTTTCCTTCTCTGTATTGTTCTTCATATTTTTTGCTTAGCAAGTGTTAACTGACATGATATAATAAACCTCAACTATAATGGGTCTTGTTCAGCCTTTAATAATTGTTTCTTGATATATATCTTTCTTTTACAGTATGTTAGGGCACAAGATGAGATTGTAAACCTGTGAGCAGTAAGATGCATGTTTTACTCCAAAATATGTCACTGTTAAATATTCTGGTAATCTTTGTTTCTTCTCAAGATTAATTGGGCTCTCATGTTAATATGATAATATTAAATATATTTTTTTAATTACTGTGGATTTTATTTTACTAATGTAACTAAAGACATTGAATGTCATTATTTTAGTAACAAATAGAAATACTTCCTTATGAATCACTGTCTATTTTAGTCCATTTCCTACTACAGCATTTAAGTTTTACCCCAATACACCAAGAACTTACTAGGTAAATTCACACTGAGGTACTGTTTTGAAATCAAGTATCATTTCACATACTCAGGTCATGTACTGCATGATTCTGTGGTGCCAGGGCGATGAAATCAATGGGAGTTTTATTCTTGCACTGAATATGCCTAGTGTATAACTATCCAAGAATGCTTTAAAAACTTCCCGTAGTAGGCAATTCAAAGGCACACTGCCTCTATTTTTCTTCAGATTACACCCACTTAATTAATTTCAACTGACAATTTTCAATAAGAAACAAGTTTCTTGTCATGTCTTACATTTTATTTTTTAAGAAAGGATTTATTTTATTATATGTGGTTTGTCTTTGTGGAGGCCAATGTTTTGGAGAAAAGCCAAGTGATAGTGGAAAAGGATTTAAAGCTCATTGAATAATGAACACATATTTACAGAGGAGTGGCTGGCTTCTGTGTTCCGGCTATCTGAAAAGCCTTCACTTGTAATTTAAATGAAATATCAATACAAATGACAGATGGGATATTTTTAAGTGGCAATACTGTCTTTTGTAGTTATATTCACACAACTGAACTTGTTGCCCATACATTACACAAACCATTAGTAGAATTTGGAAAATACTTCATACTGGGAACCCCTTTATTGTTATTGTGGTGCCTTCCTCAAACCTTCGTAATACGTTGACAGCTTTACATTACAATTGGTATGTTTTCTGTTCTCATTCATTGTAGTAGTTTGATCAGGTGTAGTTCTGCTACGAATCGGGCAATGGACATTTTAATCATGGCAACCTGTAGAAGAAATTGGAAGGTTTCAGTGTTCATTGTATGGTATATACACTGAGGTCTCTACATATATCCATACATATAAAGGAGTAATGCATGGTGTGTTGACGCAACTGGAGCAGCACAACAAATTGTGCTCTTTTCAAGCATAATTGCTGATCATACTTGGTTTTATTAAGTATCGAAAAACTGAAGCACTGTAGCCTGCACAGCCAAAAGCATCCCCTTTTCTGCCTTAGGTTACCCAGGCCCTTAGTACAAGCCTGGCTGAAGCAGGATGCAGGATGTGTGAGTTACGATTTAGAAACCATTCATGTTTTTCTTATGAGGTGAGGCTTGCCTATAGGTCTTGTTCTTTGGTACATCATCTCAATGGCAATGCTGAGGCTGAGTGGTATCCAACCAAGCTCTGTCACTTCTCACAAAGCAAAGAGGTTTTCAGGGAACACCTCTGGGCTGGAAGTAAGCTCTCATAGGCTGTATGAAATTTTACTAAGGCCTTCTAAATCTCTGACTGTCACTTTCAATGCTTTGAAAAGCAGTGAAAGCATCTTTACATTGCATTGAGGGCTGGACCTAATTAAAATGCAAAACTAGCGTGCAAAATATGGGTCAAATGAGAAGGAGGTTATGTATGGCACAAACTTCGTAAGAACTCTAAGCAACATCCAAGGCTTTTGCATCCCACAATGTTCATAAATCTTTTTGTTTCCTTATTCTTAAGGATGCTCAATAAAGGGAGATTCCATAATCTTCCTTACACAGCTCAGTGGTTAGTGTTATCCTGACTGTTTTCCAAATATCTAAGCCAAACCTGTTGGTTTTGTTTCTGCAGCAGCTGTTTATGTACGTATTTGAAGCCTTCCTCCAGTACTCTCTAAGGCTGTTAAATCCTAGTCCTTCCTTTCTTTCCTTGTAAATCATATTTTCCCAAAGTGCTGGCCAATGTCCTGATCCAGACTCCTCCACTGTAGCTAACTCTTTTCTGGAGTTTTCACGCACTATTCCAGCATAAATCTTTACTTATGCCTAGTACTGTTGTTTGTAGACTCAGCTGCTCTCTGTAACCTCCCAGTGGGATATTCACTTTTATTGCAACAACATGACGTTAGTAACATGTGTCAGTTTGTAAGCTGCTGTAACTTCTGTGTCATTTCCTGGAAAAATACTTTCCTCTGCCAGTGTTTGTGAAGCTGGTAATTTCTGCTGACTTTTTCCCGAGATTTTTTTTTTTTAATGCTACTCATTGTATGTTATTGCTTCTCTCATTTGTCAAGCTTGCTTGGAATTTGAATCCCCTTTGTAACCTTCTTGCGTTTCTTTCCACTTTTTTCCAAAGGCTGCAAGTTTTATTTATTTATTAATATTTTAATTTTATTTATTAATAAAATCTCTAGTGCATCCACCAGATGATTAATGAAAGCACTGAATAGTACAAAAAAAAAGTTATTTTCCTGTGCAACACAACTCTGTTTATCATTTGAGTTCACACTGTGAAGCCCCAGTAATTACTTTTTGAGTGTTGTTTCCTGACAAGTTCTGGGTGCTATTATAGCAGGAGGGTCCTACTGAGAACATACTGGTCTTTTAAGTGGTGATCGAAGGGAAACTCTAAAATAATCACTTCGTGTGAGACCTATAAATTGATTGTTTTTCATAAGGAACTTTGACAAATATTTAGGCATGGATATTCCTCAATATAGTCATGTTTTCAATATTGGGCGTAGGCAGACAAGTTTTTATGATATGCTATAATATGTATGTGTCGGCAGGAACCAGTTTATATTTTAGGTTCCTAAATATGTGACACTAAATCTTGGAGAGGTTTTTTTTTGTTGTTTTTGTTGTACTTAATTGCTATATAGCTTTATATCAATTAAAATATTAATTATAGTGAAGTACCTTTTGGCTCCTCTAGCTCCTGCTGAAAGCTGCAGAATTTCTAGTGCTATCAAGGAAATCAAACTACGGTTTGATTAATACCTTCTTCTTTGAATAAATATTGACAGATATTATTCAGACAGATATAGAACTGAAAAAATAATGTAAAACATTATTACAAATGGATAATTTATTTGATGAATAGCAACTTTGTTTGACAAATAATATTAGTCTCTCTCTATGACTGGCTACAAAAGACAGTATTGCCACTTAAAAATATCCCATCTGTCATTTGTATTGATATTTCATTTAAATTACAAGTGAAGGCTTTTCAGATAGCCAGAACACAGAAGACAGCCACTCCCCTGTAAATATGTGGGAGTGCTCAGTACACAGAGTGCAGTCAGCACAATATTGTGACAAAGACTTAAGCCAAGCCTGGACCTTTAATTAAAAAAAAAAAAAGAGTTTTCTTTAAAAGTAAGGTGTTGAAATGGAAGTTGCAACTTGAAATTGCATCACAGGTCAAGCACTGCGTTATATCCTGGCACTTATTTTTAAGCTTCTACACTGTACTTGCTTGGCAGAAAGTGTTTTGCAATGTAGCTGGAAGGCACTGAGTCAACAAAAAATCCCCAAAAGGATTTACCTCAAAGTCGCTTTATCCTGCTGTTCTGGACAGAAAAAAAATCTATTATTAAAAGGTTTGTTTTAAAAAAAAGGTCTCTAAAATGGATGAAAATATGATTGTATTCTAGGAAAAAAAAAAAAAAAGTTAGGCATGTGAGTTAAAACAGTGTATTTCTTTTTGTGTGGACAACAATAGAATTCACTCAGATTCATTTTCAGCCCAGACGAAATCATGAGATCTGTCCAAAGCAAGATGTTGACACAGCTTGGCTCTTCCATCTTGGATTGAGCACCCTTGTCCCTTAGAGTGCTGATCCCAGCAGTGCTGGACGGGAGGTGCTGCTGCAGTGTGAGAGGATGAGGAAGGAACCAACTTGGTCTAGCTTTCCCTTCTGGGTCCTGTGGCAGCCTGGAACTGGTTTGTCTCTTACTCCTTGCAGCAAGCAGACAAGAATGGTTAACACTGTTGATGTTTTATAAGGACAAGTGTAAGGAATGCTTAACTGTGAAAAGTTTGACTAGACTTGAATAAAAATTTCTCCTCATTCTTATGGGGAGCAGGATTTCTACATGGCTTGGTTTTGTTTTCACAGGAAATAACAGAGTTTGGTGCATACTAGCTATGATCTTCACCTAAGTAAACCTGAAATAATGTCTTATTTAATTGTGCCAGTATTTGTAATAATTGAGATCATATAAATATAGCTGATTGACAGCCAGATTTCTTGTTCCACAACTCTATGGGTGTATGTGCACACATTCCAGGAGTCCTTTTGCATTAGTTAGCTGTCATATTATCATGATTCAGGTAGGATGGTCCACAGAAGTAGAACAAGGTGAGCAAAAACCAGGGAGATCAAATTCCCCTGTTGGTAATGGAGAGAAAGAGTTGCCAGAAAACAAAACAGATATTAGAAGCGATGAATCGCCACTTAGAGAAGTTCAGGTAGCTTCGTTGACTGCCCAGCAGTTACAACAGTCCTGTGGCTGGCTGGGGAATGCGGGCCAGTGTGTGTTAGGAGGATGAGTCAGAAGAAGATAGAGAGGAAGATGTTAGCCTGTCTCCCCCTTGAATGGTTGTCTGTGCTCTGCAAGTCTTCCACTGCTTTGCTCAACCAACTGTAAATGACTCAGATGATGTGGCTTTAACCCCTCTTTCTTTGTTGATAATCAGGTGGTCTGGGGACTTTTCTGGAGTACTATTTCCAGAGGATGGAGATGACATGTAAAACCTTCCATACTTAGGGCCTCCTGTGAGACTGTGCTGGGTAAATGGAGAGTGGCAGGAAGCTTAAGAATAAGCCAGACATTTCATATCTTGCCACTAAATGCAATTTATACCATGTCTAAGCCAAAAATATAAAAGCCTCACTCTTCAGAGTAATGGATCTACAGAGAATGTCTGGAGCCTTATGCTCTTCCTTCAATTGTGAGCATTGATTTTTCTTTCAAATCACTTACATGGCTGTACTAAATTTTGCATGGGTGATGAAAATTTAATCTTTATTAAAGAAGCTGCTTTAACCTAACAGGTAAATGAATGCATTATTAACACAATCTCATGTGTTTCCTTAATGTTCATGCCTTATAATAGAAGAATTTAATTTTTTTCTATTCTTTATAATCCAGGTTTTCATAAATGTTTGGTTGCACCAGTCACATGCTATTAGGCAATATACAATGATCCGACTTAGTGACATTTGGGTGGATAATGTGACAAAAGTTGTTTCTTCTAAAGAAAAAAGTATAACCAAGACAAACACAAGAAGAAGCATTATGAAAATTGTGACATGCTGAGAGAAAAGCCCCACAGATACAAAATGATAAAGGTCAGGATCTGTTACTCAAGACTTGTTTGCAAGTAAAAATACCATAGTAACGTGTGGCTGTCGAAAAACTAAGCAAGCCAGACATACTGCTGACAAATAATTTTGTCAGTTCTCATAAGCTGAAAAATGCCTTTTTTTGCCTCTTTCATGGCTTGAAATCTATCCCTCCTGATATGCACAGAGAGAAAGAGAGTTAACAGAGACACTGAAACAACAGGGTGCTGTTAAAAATAACCTGGACCAAGCACTGCCTTTTGTGTGCTTTCTGAGGAGTGCATTAACTGTCAGCAGCTTAATTTACTAACATCCCTGATTTGGCAATACACAAAATGATTTTTTTTTTGCTTTTGCAAACATTTTTATTCATACATTATCAAGCAAATTAGATGTTCCCTGCCGTTTTAATTTAATTCTAGTTTAAAAGAGACTTTGGTGAAGGTAAAGAGAAAAAGGAATTTTGTACTTCACAGAACTAAAAATGCATCCCCTTCTGCAACTCTTGAGTAACAGGAAAAGGAAAAGAAAATTTTCAGCAGTGCAAAAGAAAGAAATTAGAGGAAAATACTGTGGTTTTGTTAGAGAGGTTGTGGCAAGAGGATTTGGTCCTAGATAGACTATTTGGCCAGATAGTCAGACCTTAAAATATGCAGCACTGAGGCCACTGCAGAGTATGGACACCTATATCTTAGAAAAAAATTTTCAAAGCTTCATCTTTTTCATGTTGAAACTCATTTGCTTACAGCGAGCCTGTTCAGTAGGGAATTATCTTGTTAATATCTAATCATCTACAGTGTATGTGTGGTTTAAACATACAGCCATTTAAAATTCAAATACAGATTGTGGAGGTCATTGTAGGAAACTTGTGCCTCAGCAAGCATGAATGAATTAGCAAGCTGCTTTCAGTCTTTCCTCACTGATCACATTACTATTTGCAGCTGGGAGCTATGCCGTAAGGTACCTTTATATTAGCACTGAAAATTCCAAGGCTTTAAAAACAAAATATATCTTCTTCTTTTGCTCCCAGTTTTATTTGTTGTCTATAAAAACATGCAGTGTGTCTGTTCATCAGAAACTGCTTGAGATGTTAGAAATTTGGTAAGCTAAATTGCCCATGGTGTAGTGTGGCTTGGAAAAACAGAGATCCTCTTGATTTACTGGTCCCTGACATCTGTGGTGGGAAAGGTTATTTTTACATTGTCCATGAGACTTGTGCCAGCTGACTGTGGTGCTTGGATGGGTGAAGAGGACCCTCTTCCACTGCAAGGCTGCGGTGCTAGTTTTTTTTAGCAGAGAAGCTGGTCTATCTGTGGGGAGCTGTAGGCATAGGAAAAGCAAGTGGCTGGTCAGGAAACGAAACTGTAAACCATCTGCAGCCCTGCTGCCTCTGACTGGTTTATAGCTCTTTGCCTTTAGGTCATTTTTGGGGGTGGTGGTGGATGTCGTGGTGGTGTAGGTGTAGGAAATTTTGATACCATAGCTAAGCTATTGGATAAAAGAAATAATCACAAGATCCTAAGCTTTGGTGGTAAAACCTACATATTCCTTCCATATTCCCAATTCTGCTACTATTGAGGAATAGGTATAGCACAAGGGAACCCTTTAGTCTGTCTCAAAGGGAGGTGGTTTAATCCTTCTGCAAGGTCTGTGAAATGGCTTTACTGGCAGCATAAGCAGGTGTAGGTCTGAGTCCCTGGTAACTCGACTTGCCTTTTTTTCTCTACTTGATTCCTGCTTGCCATTTCAATCCCCCACCTGGTTCACTAGTGACATAGATGTGTTTGCAAGCTTATGGACTGTACAGCCTTGTTTTTTGGTAAAAGAAAGGAGAAGTGTAATGCTGGCTCATTTAAAAAAAATTCATGTGACAGCCGTAGCTCTTCATACCAACATCAATTTCTGCCCTCCTTCACCCTGAAAATTATAAATACTCTTGATTTTGCTTTCCTCTTGTCTGGATGCTGTACTTTACACCAAGGGTAAAACACAGGCAAACATGCAAAATTGATGTTTTCAATTCTTGCTAGATTTTCTAACTAAAAAAGATTTCATCCTGGCAGTTCTATCTTCATCATCTATTATCATTACCACTCCATCATCTGAAATTGTAAAAGCCTCTGTATATTTAATATCTTGTGGACTCTCACCAGGTTTCAAATGGAGATTATATTTGCTGGACAGGTTGTCGATAGACTATGAAATATGAATGAAACTGTAATTTTATGGTAGATACCTCAGCTGTAGCTGTCACAAGCACCCTGTGTCCTCAATAGCCAAATGGAAAAACAACCTCTAAAAACATTTGATTGATTTTTTTTCCAGTTAAGCCAGGAAAAATCCTCAAAATTATGAACATGTAGAGGTGTATGCTGAAAAGGTAAGGTCAGGCCTTTGATCTTTTTTGCAAGACATTCAAATGTATGAGTCTGTATTAGAAAGCCTGCCTGAGCATTAGGAGTATATCTCTATTGCTTTCAAAGATGCAATCCGAACTTGAAAAAACACATGCACTCCAGTTTATTACCAAATATGTCAGGTGCTAATGGCTAAAGCTACCTGCATCCTATGTAATGGTTATCTCATGTACCTCTCCTACGAGGACAGGCTGAGAGAGCTGGGGCTGTTCAGCCTGTTCAGATCCGGGGAGACCTTAGAGTAGCCTTCCAGTATCTGAAGGGAGTCTACAGGTGAGGGACTCTTTGTCAGGAAGAGCAGTAATAGGACAAGGGATAATGGTTTTAAACTAGAAGAGGGGAGATTTAGACTGGATATTAGGAAGAAACTCTTTCCTGTGAGGGTGGTGAGGCACTGGAACAGGTTGTCCAGGGAAGCTGTGGACACCCCATTCCTGGAAGTGTTCAAGGCCAGGCTGGATGAGGCTTTGAGCAACCTGGTCTGGTGGGAGGTGTCCATGCCCATGGCAGGGGGATTGGAACTCGATCTCTGAGGTCTCTTCCAACTCTAAACATTCTATGACTCTATGCTGCAGGTACACTGATGTTATTGAATGTTAACATCTAGATCAGATCCATCCACAGATTTTATTATTCTGAGTGCAGCATCAAGTACTGTAACAATAAACATAGGGCAAATCCTTGGGCTGGTACCATGAAACACCTCAGGAAAATGATGAATCTAATCTCTGAGGTGTCTCTTAGTGTGGGGTTGTTGGTGTGGTCTGACAACTCAGCATTATGCATGGCCAGAAGAAAAGCTAGCTACAGAGTGCAAAGCCTTGTCCAGTGTGACTTCAGTCTTAACATTTGGCTCTGACCTTCCACCAGGCAAAAATAGAATCAGTGTAAAGGTAGCTTAAAACTGGTTTTGGGTTACAACAACATAGCTTCACCTGGCATTGGTTAATGAGACCAAGAGGTCTAGCCCAGAGATTTCTTGAGAATCAGACTAAGGTGCAAAAATTTCATTTTTTTCTGTTAAAGACCTCTCTCTACACTGAGAAGCAGAAGTGAATCATTAGCACCTTTCCACTTTGTAGAAAACATGGAAGTTCTTTCCTGAGAAAAGCAGAATTTGATAATGGTGAGTGGAAATAGTCAGAGAACGGGGAATACATTAATGGTGTACATCAGTCTTCTACTCCTGTCTAATTCCTGTCTGATATCTTTCTTATTGCAATCTCTTTCCATCAGAAAAGAGTGCCAGCAGAGAATTCTTTGGGGAAAATTTTGTTATTTATTTGTACTTCTGCTCTGGCTTTTTGAACTCACATCCCTGTGGGAACATCTCCGGGAAACTGTAATCTTATGAAGTGCTAATGGCACATTCCAGAAATTTTTGTACCACAGGAGGTGATAGTGATGTTTGAGATAAACCTGGTGCTTTTTGGATTTAGAAAAAACAACTTTCTGGACAGCTTATAAACTTGGCTGGAAAAATACAGAAGGAGAAGTAAAAATAAGGGCTGCAGTCAAAAATCTTGAACTCAGCAGTGTAAGATAACATGGAAATGTTCTCTGGGAATAAGAAGTGAAAAGGTGCCTTTTCTAATTCTACTGTGTTAAAGTTTTGTGATAGCTAATTATTATTAAAAAAATCAAATTTAATATGGCTGGATCATGATTTTACCTCCTCTGCATTTTCCTGAAGATAATAAAATTAGTCATTTTCAATGCATGTAGCACAACTGCTGAAAGGGAACAGATAACAAGTCACATGCCCTCATGTAATATGAAGTAACAAAGATCTTCCATTTTACTGCATCACATTCAAGGATTTCTAAATGTTTTTCTTCAGAGACACAGATGATTTTTGTTTGCTGGTTTAATAGGCTGCTTGTACTCATGTGTTTTGAAATGTGTTTAGTACGATTCTGTGGGCTCTGCTCTTCTTCTTCTTGTCTTCCTCTGCTTTCTGCTCTCCCTTCCACCTTCCACCCCAATCTGTGACTCCTTCATTAGTTCAGCAAGAGTTGTGGATATTTTATGCTTGTGAAAATTGGATCAGGAGGATGCTTTCACGTGGAGTTCTTCTGCAAAGCCTCTAGCGTTGTTTCTACAGTGTTCACTGAGGGAGATTTCACCCAAAAGCACAATTGGATTTGAGTGGACAGAAAATAATATTCATTTATGTTCTATTTTTTCAGGATCCACAGGATTTGCTAACTGGGTCACCATGTAACTTCAGGATCTACAAATACAAACACTATCGGTGGCAGAAACGAATTTTGCAGGTAACTAAAAATTCTCACTTTTAATATATAAAAAATAGAGGATGCTTATGTTTCTCAATAAATGTTTGAGATAACTTAATACAACCTATGACTGAGCAAACTGTCAGAGAGGTACATGATATTGACCAAATTTCTACTTTTTATACCAAAATGATTCTGGAGGTAATATCTGAAAATCTCTCTATTGATGCTCTGGCAGGGCTATAGAATGGATTTGATGATCTAAGAGGTTGTTTTATCTCTGAGAAACACAATGTGTCACACAGATTGATTACAGTAAGCTATGCCTGGGAGTTGGTCTTATTAGTTAATGAGAGTAAATGCATACAATTGGTGAATATATACTTCAATATTTGCCCCTGTTGACAGGGCATCACTTCAACTACACTCTCTAAAACTTTAGGAAGAAATGTTCCTGGTGATGCTAAGATGCTTAGTCTGGCAGACTGTATTTCATCGCTGGTGAGTCTGTTCTGTGACATCTTTTTCTAACATTATGAACACTTAAGGCTTTATTAACTGTGTCATAATGGGACAATACTTGAATACTTAAAGCAAACTTCTGCCAGTGATACCTGATGGTGATTTCCTAATCCCATGAAGTTAGTGACAAAGTTTTCACCTTGTTGAATCTGGATTTCACTGAATTTTTCCTGCACTTTACATAAAATTTGATAGTGAGCAAGTCTAATTCTTACATGCTAGAGGATGTCCTTTTGTTTACTAGATCTTAATTGTAGAAAGGATAATCCCCTTGTTTCCCTCAATATCTCCTGCTTTTTGGAATGAAGTGATTATTTGTTTATACATAAAACAGATGGAAAAGTGGAGAAAGCTATATTAGATGTGGAAGTTATCAGTTTGGGACTCTGGAGTAGTTTAATTCCAGTTCTGTAGTTACCAGCAACCTTCAAAGTCAGAGTTAATAACAAGAATAGTTCTGACTTGGAGATTTCCTGCTCTAAACAGAATGGAGTGAAAGGCCATGGTATTAGCAATTAGTTAACCTGGTCTGTGCTACAGGAATGAAAGATGCCAAGAATCATTTATGACCAAAGGTAAATATCTAACTCAGGTGATATCTGAGACTCTTTTGAGTTTGTCTTCTCTGTGGGCTGCATTCCCTGCAGCTAGGCAGTAAGATAATATTCACATCCTATTGTATCAACAAAGCTGTTTCTGTTCAGCATGGAATCATACATAGAACAGATGCCATAAATTCTCTGTAACAATTTTTACCACTGCAAGTACAGATTGTGCAGTAAGAAGAATAATAATCCTATTTTGAAGCAAAAAAATTTTAATTGTTATAGCTGTGAAACAGCAACAAATTAAATTAATGTGACTTCCTTCACCTATACGTACATGTATTTGTGTATCTATACACACAGACAAAAAAAAAATCTGTTAAATAAGATCTAAACCAAAATGCAGTAATATTTACAACAGAAACTAATCTCTCAATACTCTCCTCTTTTCCTGACACAGAAGTGGCTGTTATAAAAATAACCACCTTCACTTCATTTTAGTATTGGGGCATAGGTAGAACCAGTGAGTAATTGAATCTCTGCTTAGATGGCGGTGCCATTAGTTTGTGCTACCACTGCTGCTGATCAGTAAGTTTTTGTACTGGATTGTGTTAGACAAGGAGAATTTAAAAAGAAAGTATATTTCAGAATGATAAATTGATGCATATGCATCAAAAGAGATAGGGAAACACAGGATAAGTATATGATTGTTTTGTAAATAAGACAACTATGATGGAATACCATTTTTTATTCTGTTTATTGATAAATACATATTCTAAGATGGTCCTTTATCTAAATGCCTTTTGGGAAGTAATACTGGAGATACTGTCAGTCCCTTTCAATGAGGAGAAGCAATGGAGTCAAATAATGAAGAACTTTCTATTCCAGATTGATTTCAATGCAAAGAACATTTTTAACATTGAAAAAGGAATTATTAAGAAACGGTTCCCTTTCTCACAAGTCAAAGCCTGTGAAGATAGTGAAAGGAGGCACTTCAGCATTGTGTTTCATGGGTGACAAGATTATGATTATTATAACTGGAAGCAGTTATCTCTTGATGATAAAAGGAAAGTAAGTTTTTACAATGTCATAGACAGATTGCTATAAATAACAGCTAATGTTATGGTAGTACCCAGCAGGTCCCAAACATAAATGGAAATTGTTATGCTGTGCATTGTGCAAGCAAAAAAATAGGTATGTCTTTATTCTGCGTGTGTTTGTACATAGAACAAAGGGAATGTGAGTTCAGGATAAAGTTTGGCCTTAGTATTTTGCCACAGTTCACTAGGACTGAAGATAGAAAAGCAGCTCAGGCCATGATATGAAAGTGGATGCATTTCTTCTGCTACACTTTGAATGTAACTGGTCTGAGACTGTATTTAAAGGGGCAAATAAAATTGATGAAATGGGCAGTTCAACCTTAATTGAAATTTTCTAAGTGTTTTTTTTTTTTCTATATTTATTGATTGAAATTATGATTTTAAGAAGAATGAATCGGGCCATCCTGATGCCATGAAAAGATCTAGCAGGTCATTTCTTGCTATCAAAATACACTGAAATTAAATTGTCAGAAGTAGACAGCCTAGGTACAACTCGATATGTTTAATTGAATGATTAAGTCTTTGTATGAGTGGTGTCATTTCAAAATCTTGGCTCTTTTTGAGTTCCAGGTTCAGTTAAATATTCGAAGTAGTCAACTTAATTAGGCTCTATGCTAAAACTTGAGAAACTCATGTCATGATGTTAGCACTAGATTTTTCCTCTGAATGCAGATGTCCCTGTGTTCAGGGGTGATCAAGTCTTGAAGTTTGTGTCATCCTGTTCCTGAGGTGCTTGCGCCAGCTGCACAATTTGGGTTGAAATACAAATTCTCAAAAAGCACAGAAGCGTTTTCATCCAAACTTCTGATTGGACTCATTTTAAGCGATTTCTTGCAGAGGGATTCATCCCTCCCAAAATCAACAGTTCTCTCTGTGTGCAGAAAGTTTTATTCCAGATGAACAGTACCTCATGGTTGATTACAAAATAGATTACAGTTAGCAGAAGAGCTCAAAAAGGCACATGTATTCTGAAGAAAGAATGCTCAAATATGAGCATTTTATGAGTACAGCTAAAAGTGCACCTGCCTTAATCCACATTATTTTCAACTGGAAGAAAGCCTTTATTTTTCTGCTGGGTTTGTTTGCTAAAGCAATCAATTACAACTTGGACTTGAACTGAACTGAATGGAAACTTTGTCCTAGATTGCTTTGTACATGAATTAAAAAAGTAAAAGTATGTTTT
The DNA here is from genome assembly GCA_013398155.1 of Pedionomus torquatus. Lineage (NCBI taxonomy): Eukaryota > Metazoa > Chordata > Aves > Charadriiformes > Pedionomidae > Pedionomus > Pedionomus torquatus. The sequence continues at coordinate 11,729 of VZRU01010898.1, read as the reverse complement.
ACAGTAACCCCCAAGAATAAAATTATATTCTGCTTCCACTGACAGTTTTAGAACCATGGGCATATAACCAAATTGCAGCTAAGTAGCTTAGCATCATAGGAAGACCCTATTTATTTTACGTTAATTTATGCCACTTATTTGGCTGCTGCTTATAGTGTTGTCTATCACTTTTATACTTGAAAAGTCCACCTATTAATGTCTATTTCCATGTTAATTACCTTGAATGTATACTCTCTCTACTGCCACTTATGCAGATAATGTACCTTGTGAGCAAAGTTATACAGAACAATTCACACAAGAGACCAGTGCAGTCCTGCTCTGGAAGGCCTGCAGAATGTGATGTGATACATGAAGGACTCCTGGATTTGCAGCAAAACACTTTTACATGCACTGAATGGGTGAAGTATGAACGGCACTTTTCTAGAGCTCTGGGTTGTAGATTTTATTAAAATTTTGGATAAATACTTACAAATTTTAATTTGCTGATAATAAGGTAATGACTTAGTTGCTTTTTAAATTTAAAACTTAGAGGCCAAATGTGCATGAGATGCATACATTGCAATTAACTGTTAGTGCACTAGTGGTTCTCAACAAGATGAATCTGATGTGTGCTAGAGACGACTGTGTGCATTACTAACACAAATATATAGTGGCAATGGTGCTAAGAGTGATTGCAGTGGTGGGACTTCTTTATGTGTCATTCTCTCAATGGTGGGACTTCTTACTCCATTTTCAACCACAAAGAAAAGGAGAAAAAGACTGGCAAAGTAGATAAGGAATATAGGAGTCCTGCTAGAGAACACTGACTCACACTTGCCAAATGGCTGCCCCAAAATTTATAATTAATTCTTATAATTCTCTGAACTTCCCTCTGGTAGGGAAGACCAACCATGGTGGCCAAATGGGGTGGTGGTTTCAGAGACAGGAATCATTATTCAGTAGGAAATGGACAGTCACCACTATTTAATTCAGCCCCCTAAACCATTAGAAAGAAGTGTGACTTCTGCTTATTCTGTTACTGAACTAGTGAATCAGCCATAATGATTTTACACAGTTTGCTACCCATCCAACATACAATCTACCCTTTCCCTGAGCCAACTTCTACAATACCTGGAAATTGCTTATAATATTGAAGGAAAGAGGGGAAAAAAAACCTGTCAACCAAAACCTAATAAAAATTAATAACATTGTAATTATCTGCAGAGGGCAATTATCTCAAAAGACTTCACAGTTCATAGAAAATTATTTTAATTGTTTTTAAAAGACTACCAGAGTATGTCTTGTAAATGCCAACCTTAAGCGTGTTCCAGTTTGCAATATTTAACAAGTTTGTTAAACAAACAGAAATAGATTTTTATTTATCTTGTGAAGCAGAGCCCTTGTTGTTTTCTTCTTGATATTAATCCTCTCTCTTTTTTTTTTTTTTTTTGGCAAAGTAAATAATGGTGGAAACATCTGGAGATCCAATTAAACTCGAAGTCCCTGCTCTAAAGAAAGGAGGGATCAATATAACTGCCAGCTCCATTAAACAATTCTTATCACTTTGACTGTTTATGTGGGAATAGATGTGATTTATATTTTCTGTTTAATTCTTCTGGAGCAGCTAAACTTATTTAAATTCCTCATAGAACACCCTAATCAACCAGCCCCACCTTGAAGAGGGTGGAGGAAAAGAAAAGTCTGATAAAACTGTCTGATAAAGAAATGCACAAACCTTCAAGAAAAATGAGAATGCAAATGCTTAAATAAGAACAAAAACTGCATACAGTAAAGCCCCACTTGTTGAATGTGGGGCCTTTGTTACAAGCAGCAGAAGCAAATCCTAGAAGAGAGACTGAAGCAGAACATCTTGCTCTAACAGAGGCTGCGTATAGAATGGCAATTTGTGCCAGGATTAGTTCATAATTTAAATAGGTAATACCCATATTTTGGCACAGCCATTTCTGATGGAAGCTTTTGGGAACAGAATACTTTGACCTGTACCTGTCAAGTGATTCTTGGCAATGAAGAGGGACAAGGATCAGTCCTCATGGAGTAAGAGCATCTGCAGAGGCATTTCCAAGAGAGGGAGAGTTATTGGACTAAAAGTTTGGGCTATCACTTATATTATGGTGCCTTACAGCTTGGTAGCAGTAAAACCTGGAAGACACAGAAACTCTGAAGACTGTATGCTACTCAGTCACACAGTGAATTCCTTTAAAAGTCCCACCATCCCAAACAGATGAGAGGAATAAATAGAGACAGAGAGACAGAGTGCAGCTAACAAATTAACAGGACTTGTGCAATTTTTAGTTGGTAGTTAAATCTTCTTAACTTTAGTGCTCTCAATGAACATGGAAGACTCAAAGTTCATATTTTATGTCACAGTTTACTTATGTGTCAAATGAGAATAAGAAGCCCTTATCTCAAAGATTTTATGCTTTACTACCGATACCTTTTGATCGTTCCATGGAAGATGCTATAAAAATGCAGAGACATTGATATGAGAAAATGCTTTAGCAAAGGCAAGGCTTGTGTAAATAAGTAATCACTGAAGAATGAATTGTATCTCCATTCCTTGTCCTTCAGGTTCTTGGTACAACTACGTGGAGAACTGACTTTATATTGCACAGGTCTGGGAGGAAAGAACAAGATTGTAGACCCTGTAACAAACAATTAATTTGTCAGGTGGTAATGTGAGTGTCAGCAAGGAGAATGGATGCTGTGCCTTCTCAGTTCAGACCAAAGGACACAATTATTTGTAAGTATAGTTGGTAATTAATAATTTGTTAAAGCAGAACTACTGAAAACAAGGTCAAGCAACAGATACTCTCAGTGTCCCAGAATATATACAACAGTGGAGAAATGAGAACTACATAGATTATCCCTCCCATTGCTCTGCAGTTATTTGATGAGTATTTTAAGGGGGAATCTAAAGTACCATTACAAGTACGTTGTGGAATTAAGATACAGTGAAGACTTGTCTAGTTGTCATGTCAGGAGCCAGTGAAGAAGTATGTCATTCAGGTTGATAGGACAAATGTGTGAACAGGTTCCAAGTACCTTGTGCAACAAGCATTGTAAGACATAGCACATTGTTCACCTTCCCTCAAGGTGAAGAGGAATTATGAAGTAACTGCACCACAAAGTCAATATATGGCAAAACTTCAGCCAGAGTCAGTTCAGAGTCAGCACCACCTGGGCTTCTTTGACAAGTAAAGCTGCTGAACATCATTCTGCTTAAGTAAGAAATATCTCTGGCTGTATTAGTCAGCATGTTATTTACACTTCCTTGAGTTTATATATAACATTCTTAAATTTCAGGTTTTGAAGACCCTTTACTGTCCAAAAGAACAATACAGAGGATTTTAGCAAGCTCCAGAATGAATGGGTGTCTATCATAGAAAGGTACTGTCAGCTGTGTAAGAGTGCCTCGCTGCCTTAGCAGGAATCTCAAGGATGCACCTCCTCTGAAGCAGATTATGAGGATTTTGCTGGACCTCCGAATGAACAGAAAGAGGAGATGCTCCACTTTGGTGTGAGTTCTGCAACAACCAGTCTAAAGAAACCTTCAAGCCCACAACCTGCAGAGGAGGATGCAGCCCCAGCATCACCATCTCTTCCACTTCCGATAAGTAAGGCAGAGGTACCACCAGCCCTGTGTTGCTGCAGCCCTACAGTATCTCTCCATCAACAAAGAGAACCAGAGCCCTTCACTGGGATGTAGTTCCTTGTGATCAGGTGAGAATAAGACTGATTGTAGCTGCTAAAAAAAAAAATATTGTAGACTGTACGACATGTATATTTAACACAAAGGTACAGCTGTGCCACGAAACAAACTGGGTGCCTTTATGTTTGGATGGAACACAGTACCTCTGTTCTTTTTTTTTTTTTTTTTTTTTTACCCTGTTACTCCTATATTTTTAGATTCAGAAATCTGTCTGGGGATCATGTGACCCATGCAAGAAAAAAATAGATATATCCAGACTGTGATCAGTTCCAGATTCAGGACTTGGCAGTATTCTCGGGCCATGAACCTTCAGTGAGTCAGCACATCATATTAGATCAAAAAATTGTACATAACTTCAGTAAGTGTATTAATAAGAACTGTTTATTCCTATCTGGAAACTTGGAGTGAGCATTGCATATGTTTTTCTAGTTGTACTTTTTGCCAGTCAGTAGGCAATCGCACAAGCTTTTGTCTAAATCATCTTTTAATTCAGTGCCCCTTTTGCTCATTTATAAAAATACATCTCATGGTTCAGTTGCTATAAATGTGGTCCTTAATAATGTAGAGTAGAAAAACCAAACTTCTCCTCTAGTACAAAACATCTGGGTGTGCCATTGAGCTGTGATGCTGTTGTCTTTTGGCAGATGTGTAAAATGATGTCTGACACTTGCGAAATCAATGTTAAGATGCTGACTTCAAAGACTTCAAATTTTGTGGGTTGTCCATGTGAAACAAGTCAGCAGAAACAGCTTGGTAGCTAGAACCTTGAGTACTGTGCTTAGTGTCTGTCCTATGTTGAGTTCAAGAATATTCATGTTGATGGTTTGGTGTAAGAAGCCTTTGAGGCAGCTACAAGTCAGGTCACAGGAATTCTCTTAGGCTTTCTCTGCCTGATAGCTTAGCCTGTGAATGGCTGTCTTCAATGATCATGATCCTTCCCTCTCATATCCCAGATATGATTCTGCCAAAAGCTTGACCTAGAACAGTTTTTCACAGCTAATGAAGCAGTTCAGCACATGATTACGGTCTTACTGAAAAATGATGTAAAGGCCTTTCAATTATTTTGATGAGAAGTGGTAGATATTAAAGGAGCATGAGTAATTGTTCTTCAAAGGCTACTCCATTTCTCTTACAGAGATGGCTTTCCAAAAAGGTTATATAACCTAGAGATGTTTTAAGAAATATTACAGGTGCAAAGAATTTCAGGCGGTTAATTTTGAAGTTTGAATTATTTCATCTTTATAAATATTGATAAGAAATAATATTTTTCAGAGATTCTGTAAAGTTTTAATTGGAAACTGTAAATGGAGATAACTTGTTGGAATTATTTTATTAATTGACTAACAATTTGAAGGTTAAAAGTAAGCGAGTGATGTGAAAGTGCTGCTGAAGATAAAAAGAATTCTGTAATAGCACTTTTATGTACTAAATTATTTCAGTTTCTTTGAGGAAATGTCTTTATTTTAGTTTGCAAATAGCACCCTTCTTCCTTTTGATCCTACTCCTCTTACAACTTTTTTCACTGAGACGTTCTACATCCATTTCTTAATATTATTCTTAAAGTCCCATCAGTGAGATTTTTGACATATACTTATTATAATGGACATTACTTAGATCAGAAGCTAATTTGATCCTGAGAATTCTGATTAATCTTCCTACAAGTTCTGCAAACCACAGTTCTTAAATTTTCGAATAATAATATGAAGCTGCAAAATGCCAGTAGGTTAAAATTTCTTGAGAATGTGAGTGTGTTTCTGAACACAAGAGAAAAATCATAGAATCATAGAGTTCTTAGAGAAGATTTACACACTAAATTCAAGCCAATAAGAAAATACAAATAAATGTGAAGTTATCTAGTGAGTTCTGGTAGACAAAATACATTTCTTGGTTTATCAAGAAATTTTGTCTTTATCAAGACAAAATACATGGCATGGGGGTTGGAACTCGATAATCTTCAAGGCCCCTTCCAACTCTAACCATTCTATGATTCTTCCATACAGAAAACAGGTGTCAGAAAGTGAGGCACAAGAAAAACATCCTCAGATTTCCAGTGAAAATGTTTTGAGAGATATCACGTCTACATAGCACGTATATGTTAATCTCAGAATGTGGGATCTAGTGGGTGAAAGACTGATATCAGACTCAAAATGCCAGCTTTGGTGACTTCATTGGGGCCTGTTTCTGTGTATGAGACCCAGTTTCCCACTTACACAATCCTTATTTTGCCTAGCAAAATGCCTTGGCGAAGTCTAATGATTAGAATTTATTCAGCAGCTAACTTCAAGTACTGAAAATATTTAAGAAAATATTAAGTACCTTGTCGACATTAAATCAACATTTTACTATAAGTTATTCACTCTGTTACTTCCCGTAGAAGTAACACCTGAAAAGATACTTGATTTAAAAGGCATAAGGAAGCAAAAGATATAAGCCATAAAAGCATAAGAACGAAAAAGGGAAGATTCTGCCAGGCTTGGCAACAAAACTTGATCTTATAACAAATTAGAAGGGTGGAAAGTGTGTCAAAGGAAGAATAAGTGGTGTATAGTCCATTGTCCAACAGTTTCCTGAGAATCATTAATAGCAGATTCAGGCCACAGCAAGAACCTATAACCTGAAAAACTTTGCTCCTTCTCAGAATTGGAGAGGAAAAATAATCCCATTGTGCTGCTCAGAGGAGTTCTGTCGTACCAGAGACTCTAGGACACATTTCATGCTAACGCTGAGAAACACCTAACCTTTTAAACTTTCTCTGCTGATGCACTCTGTTCACTTCTTTGTGCTTCTTTTTTTACCTTCATCCTTTGGTAATGATGATGGAGACATAGTAATTAAAGAATAACTGGCAAAACAAAGTAGTCTTTTTAGAAGCAACAGCCTTACAAATGCTTCTTCATCTGTTTGGAGAAGAGATGTCTTATTTGGGTGGTGAGGCACTGGAACAGGTTGCCCAGAGAAGCTGTGGATGCCTCATCCCTGGAAGTGCTTAAGGTCAGGCTGGATGGGGCTTTGAGCAACCTGGTCTAGTGCGAGGTGTCCCTGCCCATTGCAGGGGGGTGGAAATTGATGATCTTTAAGGTCTCTTCCAACTAAACCATTCTATGATTATATGATTTCTATTTTCCAATCATAATCCACATTATGATTCAGCCCCATGTCACCACAGAAGTCTTAAACATTACAAAACTTCTTAATCAGATTTTAGAATATCAGGCAGCGTGGAAGAATGGAAGGGAATGCCTAAGTACCTGCTGATAACAGTATCTTCATACTTCTGTTGTAAGCATGGACTATTTTCTGGCAGAAATATAATTTTGCTTTACTAGTATGTATATTTAAAGAAAATATGAAGACCAAGTTTTTGCCTTAGCATTAGCATCTACCCTTAAAGATTTTTGGTTTTGTGGTTTTTTTTTTTGGGTGGATTGATTTTTTTGTTTGTTTGTTTTGTAAATCTGGAAAGTAAATATTAAATGTTTTGGTATTTTTCCCTTCCCTTGAACATTTTTTTCCCAAGTAATCTAAGAATCATTTTCCTCCAGATATTTTTCTTAAAAGTTTCCATATAAAACCAAGTGAGCTGAAAGAAAAACTATACATAATACACGTGTTGTATTATTGAGAAACTATATATAATACACGTGGTGGACTTTCAGATGAGCAGATTACAGCACTAAGAAGGTATCTTCGGGGTTCAGTTATTTGCTTGTAATATATGCTAACTTTTGGAGAAGGCATAACCTTCTGCAAGTAATGTAAAGTTCAGGAAAAATACTTCTGAGACATTGGATCTATCCTGACTGTGAACAGAATATTTGAGTTGGACACAGAAAACTCAGTCTTTGCAATGGACATTTTAGAACATGCCCCCAAAATATCACTTTTCTCCATGCTGTGTAGAAAAGGCAAGGAATGACAGGAAATCTGATGAGGTTTTGTGAAGTAGATACAAGGAAGAGTTACAAATAGTTAACAAACTGTTAATAAAGTAATAAGTTGGGGCAGTGAGCAGGTGTAACTTGAGAAAAACTTACAACATCTCTTACTGTCTACTGTGGGATCAGAAATGAGAGACTGAAAATTGATTTGGAGAAGAGGAAGGCAGACAAGTGTTAAAGGAGTTTCTTGGGATTATGGGATATTAAGACTATCAGTATTTCTGAGTGACAGAGATTTGTGGGTTCAGAGCATAATGCAAATTTCTGTATCTTTAAAAGAATTGAATTTCTATATTGAGAGAAATACATTTCAGGCCTGCAAACAAACATTGGCATGTCAAATTTGTAGGAACTGGACAGTATGTCTTTGAATAATTTAAGAGAGAGAGAGAAAGAAAAGAATTAGGGTCCTAGAGTAGTATCCATTACGCATTCCAGTCCTCATGTGATACTTGGGCCATTTTATCAAACACATTCATATGAAAACTTGATGTGAAATGTTTTCTTGCTTTAAAATGATAAGAATTGAGTGTTTTACTAAAACAGTCTTGGAAAAAGATGACACTGGCAAAGAAAGTGAGAAAATAAATAAGTGGGTTCTCTACTTCTTGTGGAAAGAGTTTAATTTTGGCCTTAAAATCCTCATCCTGAAGGTGTACAGCCCCACTGCAGGCGATGGAGTTCCATTGCCTTTCAAAAGCTGACCTTTCAAGGCTTCATTCATGAAAGAAAGGTCTTACTGCAATAGTGTGGTTTCTAATTGCAGTGATGGAATTAGTCAGGAGTCAACTCACTGACATGTCTTGGACATCAAGAATGCTTTCCAGTTACATGTGTGTCTGTCTCTGGAGAAACCAAGGGCTGGAGCTGGCAGCAGTGAGGAAAAGCCTCCAGTCCTACAGAGTGCTTGGGGTCTGGCCAACCCTGTTTTCTAGGGCAGCCTCTGCTCGCACCTCAGTTTGAGAGAAAACACTGAACGCGCTCTGCTGTTCAAGCCCTGATCCAGTCCAGGATCTCATTACACCACTGTAACAACTGATTTTTAGCACCAGGGCTCTTTGCCACCAGATGATGATGATGATAATAATAACAACGAAGACAATGAAGCTTGAAAGATTTTATTATTTTCCTTGGAAATTTTGGAGTCTTTGTTTGACAGCAATAATACTGAGGAAATTTTTCTAGCAATTGAATGTGTAAGAGATACTGGAAGCTGTATTGCTATATGTTATATAGGATCAATGATTCCTTTTCCTGGGATTCTTATTTATTGCCAGAATCTGGGAATACTTGTACAAATCTTGTAATGCAAGGAAGTTAATTTTTTCCTACCCTAACATGTTACTGAAATAGATGAGATTCATTCCAGAATTGAGGGTTGGATTTCCAAGATAGTTCAATGTCTTCTGGCTCTCATTCACACATCTCATCAAAGGAGCAGATGCTTATCTTGAGACATCAGCTCTCAGAAGTTTCCCCTGTACTGCAGTGGATTTAGCATGACACAAGTAGCAGGATTCTTAGCACTTTTGAAGACCTTTCCACATTAATTAGGTGCCATGGTGAACAGATTTACTGCTGAGAACTGTGACCTCCAGTTAATTGAGAACCTGTGGTTAAGGCAGAAGTTCAAATACAATAGTCAGGGGCTAGAAAATTCTGCTCTGTGCAAATACCTGTCATATTGTCTAAGACTGAGCAGGAAGCCTACATTCTACTATTGTAGAGTGAAAAATATTTAAAGCCAAAACCAAGATTACATTTTTAGGACTGTGACCAGGGAGCTCTTCTCGCTTGTTTGGTGGAGGATAGTGGAGGTGGTGGAATATTATTAGAAAGCTCAGGATTTATTTGGAGATGGAGACCTGTCCGTAGTTCTCTGAATGATTCTTTATTCTGATGTCTTAAAATCAATAGCAAGGCACTCCCTGTCTCTATAAACAATTTTTCAGAACACCGGGAGATTTTTATGTTGTAAAAATTCCATTAAATTGTATTCAAGTAAAAAGATACTTATGGAATGCAGTCACATATTGTTCTGCTTCTTTTTCTATGGCTTCCATTGTTTAACGCTTTAAGCTTTACACCTCCTAGATAATCTGCTGGCTTCATGTATGTAATACATTAAAACAATCTGGTGGGATATCAGACTTTTGATTAAATGAAGATAATTGCTGTCGGTTTTTAAGAAAAAATTTGCTTACAAAGTCAAATTATTTTTAGTGATAAAAAGTCTTTCATTTGCCAATAGTTAACTGTTATTTTTAAATGAGAATTCTTTTTTTTTTTTTTCCTTGATGATGAGGGAGGATGAATGTAATATTTTGTAATCTGCTTTAATATAGATTTAATAATTAAAACCTCAGCCATTATTCAATTGAAATATCATATTAAATTATTGACAACAGTAAAAAAATGTTGTTCATACTGTATTTAATGTTCTAAAATATTTGTTTTATTTTTTTCCATCTTTGAACAAATTCCCTTAATTTAATGAAAATGTATCTATCCCCATGAATGTTTAGTCAGTTGTTTGCAGAGAAAGAAGAAAAGATAGTAGATCTGAATCCCCATTTAAGATTCTTAACATTTCTTCTTGTATGTTAGCTATAACATCGTTTTCATTTTTCTTAAGATATGCTCTGAACTCCCACAGTGTATCGGGCAGGCAGATCTCCAAAGGGAACTGTGCTGGTGTATTTATTTTTCCAAGAGGAAGCATGTTTAAATATGGCAGTTTTCTAAAAATCTGTGGCTCTAGAGTGCTGTGGGAAAGTATTCTGTTACCTTACACAGAACTCATTTCAATTAAAACCTTTTCAGAGGTAGAAGTCTGTCGGACCATGGGGCCCACTGGTTAATCATGCCATGGCATGAGTCTGCTCTGCTTTTGTGATACATTTTCAAACAAGTTATTGCTGGAGCCAAGCAGAGACAGCAGGCCATAAATCCTCAAAATGCATATATTGTTTCTAGGTGCTTTGGGAAGGTTGTCAGATATGTTCATCCAATCAATGAAAACAAGCACAATCAAGCACAAAATTAATGAGTCTTCGGAAACTATGACCTTAACGCCTCTGTTGTGTGGTTTTACCTTTTCCAGAATAGCCCATTGTTGTCTATAGATCCTCAGGTGAACAGTATGGATGGTTATTTTCATATGTGCAAATCATTTTTGCTTTCCATTGCTTAGTTGACTCAAATGTCTATGAAGTTCCAGTGATTGAAGAATAGATATGCAATATGTAAACGACACTGAACAGTAGGAAAGTCTAATGCGTGGAATAGAATTATGGTTTTATGTTACTATAATATTGCATGAAGATGAAGAGGACATCTAATTTTTGTTTGCTTTTTTTACAGATACATGACAACACCAAAAGACATAGAAAGGTACCAGTCATTCAAGGGGTCTCCTTCAGAGCTGCACGTGGTTGATCAGTTTATGTTAGAGGTAAGAGGGTACCCCATTAAAAGACACCGCATGCTATTTCTAGCATGCTCTCTTAGAGATAAAACCACTACAAGAAGCTGTTGTTTGGAACTTAAATTTACTATCTCAGCCAGAAACAGTATAAGAGGATTTATCTGATAATGAGTTGAGAGAAGTAGATACTATGAAGAGAATTGTATAGATCCCTTTGTGTCTTCAAGTCATGTGCCCTCCCCTTCCTCCAAAGTAGGAGTTGATTTATTCTGAGCTAGTTCTCCAAAATCCGTAATCATAATTTTGTATAGATTTACCTTACCCATTCTTGTTCACAAGAAATGAGTGTCACTGATTTTACTTATGTCTGACCCTACAAACATACAGTGTTGTCGTGGTTTAGCCTCAGATGGCAACAAAGACCCACGTGGCAACCCGGTTGGCTAATGCCTTATGGAGGTGTTACAGCAATTGGAAGAAAAAGGCAGCACTCGTGGGTTGGGACAAAAACTGTTTAACAAGACAACAAAGTAGAACAGGGAAAAACAGTAACAGTAGTTACTGTTACGGGTGCACTTCCGGTCCCCCCTCCCCTTCCCAGCCATCTCCCGGCTACCCCCTGGCCATGGCTCACCTGGGGTGGGATACCTGGGCC
>VZRU01010893.1:41095-52436 GCA_013398155.1 Pedionomus torquatus | reverse complement strand
AATTTCTGTCCTTACCAAAAAAAAAAAAAAAAAAAAAAAAAGACCCTGTATATAACTATTTATTGTTATGATAAAAATATAAGTATATAGTTATGACATAACCTGTAGGCAATAAGCCAAACATTTTCTATGAAGCCAACAAAAAAAACCTCTCTCTGACAGCCACAATTAGATAGTTGATCATGCTTGAAAACAGAGTGCTTGCTAATAATGCAAGGAGTTCCAAGTCCTGGAGACCCCAGCTTGGATAAAAAATTTCTGTAAATCTCTAGTCTGACCACTTTATACTCCTGTAATTTCATGCATGAAAAAATAATTCTGCAAAAGCAGCAAAAGGTTGTGCGGCAAGTCAGTGCTGCAGTGTGTCAAGATTGCTGCTGTTCTTAATTCCTAATTTAAGATGTATTAAGAGATAGAGATTATTAAGAAACATCATGCCCAGAGCAGGTCTTCTTTTTAACAGGTCTTCTTTTATAATATGGCAAATTCATGACTTCTGGACAGGGGAGAAAAGATCCATCACTAATTCTTTGTCAGAACTACAACAAAACTGTCCTTGCTGATGCAGATCCAGTAAAGAAAGAGAATTTTCTCTTATGTCTTGAAGGTAGTGCGAGTAAGCTGCTGGGATTTTTTCAGAATGTCCTAAATTACATCAGTAGTTATCATTGCATTGTACTCGTGTGAGAATTCCTCAGTGGTCAGTAGGAATGAATGCGGCCTAATTGTATCTAATTGCAGCTAACTGGGGCCCTACATTTTGTTTTCATGTTTGCCCCAAATTTGCTTGCAGCAAGATACCCTGCAACACTGATTTACTCATGTTTGAAATCAAGGTAGTGGAAGGATACTTCATTAGGGTATAGACTACGAAAACTACAAGTGAGGCATTAATTCTGCAAAGATTCCTGTTCATGATGCTTATTTTGCTGTCTACCACACTCTTTGTCACAGATGCCAAGGGTACATTTTTATTTGCAACCAGTTTGTTGAAGGTTATTTTGTTTTGTTGTGTGTTTTTTTATTTTTTGTTTTGTTTCGTTTTGTTGTGTTTTTTGTTTTGTTTTGTTTTGTTCTTTTGGCTGTGCCGCCATGAAATATTCCATGACTTCCAGAGAATTCTGAGAGGATGCTTCTCTTGTTTGAGGTGCTTGGATAACACCATAGGGAAAATTGGAAACAGCTTTACAAGTGTCCTGTTTGATTTATAGCTCATTTTGAACAGAATTACTGTGATTATTCCCACTAAGATTATAATCACAGGTAACATGTAAAATGCAATGCCATACTGACTTTCCTTAGTATGCTGTGCAGTCATACTGCCTCAAGCTGTATTCTCAATAGGTGTTAATCAACTTAGATATAATGCAGAAGGATGAATTCATATGAGAGGACTCTAAGGAACAGATAATTGCTGGTTTCTAGTTCAACAGAGAGTGCTGTCCTCTGGTGACGTCATTGGACAAGTGGCTTTCAGGCCAAAATATTCTGGACAGCAGGTATCTAAGTGATTAACATTTTTAATGTGATATGCTAGGAAATTAAAAGTATCTACTATCATTTTTGCAATTGATTTAACCACTACACTAATTTCTTCTCAGAGATTACTTAGGTGTTAAGATAGAAACCTGAGAAATGCCCTGACCTCTAAGTTAGCTAAACTAGTTATCAGACACTGGAATCTTATTTTCCAAAGTTACTGAATATTAGATGTCAACATGCATACTGCAGCTACTTTAGTTGACCAAACAGATGTTCATTTTTGGATTAAGACATTAGAGAAAATTCCCAATTTAATAGTAAATTTCACATTTTTGCCAAATTTTGAGTAAAAGTTCACATATTCCAAACACCCATGTGCCCATTCCCTCCTTTAAAACTCCTGGTCAGTTTATTTGTTTGTTTGTTTGTTTTTTTCTTCAGTTGGGTCATACCATGGGGTTACTGCTATATGTTTTTATGTGTATTGTTTCTGTGTTCTGTTTTAAAAAAGAGCGACTTTTCCAATAATAGGAAATAAATAATTCACTGCTACAAAATACTACTGCCTACAAAATACTTTGGGACCCATTTGGATGACAAGAGCTTCATAAATGTGAACTCCTGTTCCTGCCAAGCAGTGTAAATAATGGTAATCCGTGCTGTGAAAACTCTTAACTTTACTTACACTGAAGAATTGAAACTAGAATCAGCCAGATGTCTCTAGATGAGAAAAATGCAATTCTGCAACGGTTCTATTATGAGAAGCAAATGATTCACATAACATATGAAATCAGGACAAATAACAGTGTCATCATACTGTTGGTTATGGCTATTCTTTTAGTAATACGCTTTTTTTCATCACCTTTTTCCACAGTATTGCCAGATGAAAGAGAATTTCAGCACGCTGCTAAAATTAACAATTTGGAAACCATGGAAAAGCTGTTTACAAAGAATGTTAATATAAATGCCGTAGATACTGTGAGTATGAACCATCTGACAGATGACTGATTTGAAATGAGACTCCTTTGGGTTACACGGTGGCATCCCATCATTTGAGCCCTGTCAGCTGCAAGGTGGTGAGGCAGCAAAAGTCTGTTCTAGGACCTGATAAACTTGTGAAGTGTAACTCACAGATCTTTGCATATACCTAGTATAAATACCACAGCCTAGTCTGTGCACCACACTGGGAACTAAGGACTTCTGAACAGTGGTCCCTCCTGTAATTATCTACTCTGTTTTGGGGTAACTAATTTCCTAAGATCCCCAACTTTCAGAGCAGAAGGACTTGGCCTCACAGTTACTTTGAGAATGAACTTTTGCTGCTAATATTACAAATGTCAAGAGTGAAGTGTAATCGTTCAGGTTTTTTTGGAACCAGTGGAGTGTTCTACCAGGTCCTCTGGCTCCAGGCCGAGATTGGAGTTCAGGCTTACCCTAGACAGATGAAAATGCATATTTTTATACTGATATAAACTCTAGGCCTAAGATCTGAGGGTGTACGCTTCACGGTAAGGAAATATAGGGCTGTGATCCACAAGAGAGATAGTTCAACAGCAATGAAGTGGTCATGATATTTATCTGGGAGTGGTGGAAAACAGTTTACTCTCAGTGATTATGTATAATTCATTTACCCATGAACAGCCAATGTTGCTTAATCATGGGTTCTGAAAAAAAGCGCTTCTCATGCTCACGTGCATTTTTCCCCACTGAGGAGATAACACAGATGAATGCCTTGGTTTAGCGAGACAAAAATTTCTTTTGAGTAAACTTCTTTTGAACAACGAGAGTGTTCCCATCAATTACATCATACTCTAAAAAGTAACTTAAAATATAGTTTTTTCTTCCTTATTGCTTTCCAGAATTCAGGAAATTAAACTAAATACTTTTCCAGTGCAGTAGTTTGAATGTTTACTCTGTCGTTTTAAACTCAGACCTATAGTATGAGTTTTACTAGCTACGTGGGTGCTGTGTGTTGATTGATTGTCCTATTGGAGATGTAGCTTATACTGGCAAAACCCTTCTTATGTTCATGTCGGTCATTTCCGCCCCTGTACTTCCAAGCCACATAAGCAAGCCTGCCAAAAGGTCAGTTTTGTTGATATAGAACCATTTCTGCACACAAGGCTTTTTTTCTGGCATACATGCATGTTGTAAATCCCACAGCTTTTAACACATGTAGCTGTAAACTTAGACTTGTGCCTGGATCAGACAGCTGATCTGCATAGAAGTATAGGAGATTTTTAAAATTAATCAGTTTAATCACTTACATAACGTCATACGGAATCTCTCAGTGAATTATATTAAGCCTATTTATGTTAACTTTAACTGGAAGCAAAACTCTCTCCACTAAAGTTTAATTCAATTTAATCATTCCCTTTCAAATTCACACCATTAATTACTTTAACAAAAAACTAATTAAGTGTTCCCGATAAACAGTAAGCCTATTCACCTGTGTAAAATTACTCACTGTTTGCAAAGTGGAATCTGTCATTTACATAGATAATGACTCATTCTGGGAAGGTGACTAGGGCTGATTGAGGGAGGAATCTCGTCATTCATTGCAGAGAGATAGTCAAAAGCAAATCTAATTGCATAATTTTATTTCTTGGCTTTTCAAACAAACCACACAATAAAATATTAAACATGTATGTTTCTTGTACTGCATCCATCTCCTCTAGGCAGCATGTGATTACTTAATCCTACTTTGACATGTTAGTGAATTTCATTGAAGGGGTGATGTTGTGTAGAGTAGCTATATCATTCTGGTTCTACAAGGAATCTTTAAGATCCCTGAATTCTATCCAGGGAACAAAAATGCACATTGCCTTTGAAGATGCAAATGCATCTATATTAACAAATACATTTGTTAATAATCAAAGAATTCAGAAATCCTGATAAACTGCACAAGGAAAAGAACTGTATTATGGATGTAACAACCAACACTTTGCTTATTTCAGCTGAAGCGTACTGCACTCCATTTTGCTGTTGCAAGAAGTCATATGTCAGTGGTGGATTTTCTTCTCCACCACAAAGCTAGAGTTGATATGGCTGATCAGGTATGCTGGTTTACATGTTTTCGTTTGCAGAGTATAAGAACAAGTTAGGGCAAAAGTGAATGTTTGCCTTATGCTCCCTGTTTTGCAAATTTAAGTGCTTTCATAAAATGCTTTAGTCTTAAGACTGCACACATGTGTATGAAAAAAAAACCCCACTATTGGTGGAAAAACACATTGCCAAGAGTTCTGGCTGGGTGCAATTATGCTGTCTGTGGAAGCTGTGCGTTAATCGTTGTGTAGCTTATATGAAAGCAGATACTAAAAGCAAAACTTTGCTCTGGGGATCACCAGGAGCTCGGAAAAAAACTCAGTAAAAACTCATTTTCTTAGGAAAACTCAGTTTTTACTGAGTTTTCTCTGAGGTCCTGATGTTCCCCAGAGCTAAGTTCTGCATTTAGAAAGTAACTTCTTGTGTTCTTTCCCTCTTTTTATGTGAGTAGCTTAATGCAAAACTGTCGGCTGCTCTGCAGTCTCTATGACATTAAGAGTTTAGCGGTGTATGGCTGATTTGGTTGGGCCAGATGGTGACACAGAGTGCAAGACCTGATTCAGATATTAAAACTGAATGCATGGTATGTTATCAATAAACAGGCTACTCGAACTAGTTTTCCAGTGAAGCAAGTAATGAAAACAGATTAATCATTTACCTTTTTTCCCTCTGCTTCTTTCTCCTTATCCACCGTATGCAGCGGTGTTTAATTTGTAAGTAGGGTAAATTATAGGTTGTGGAGGGAGAAAGTTGCTGTGGTTTTGCATTGTGTTGGAATGAAAATGAGAGAGACCTGTCAGTTCCAGCTACCGGGGGCTCCTGGCTTGGGTACATTCTTGCAATGTAGGTAACGTTTTCCTTCTTAGTGCTGCTTGAGTTGCTCTGAAACGTTCTCCCAAGCTGCGCTGTCGGTGAATACCTCACATGATGCTTTGAAGAAATATGGCCATCTTTCCAGACCTTACCAGCTCCTAAGCAAATTTTGCACTGTTGTAAGCAATGTTTCCCCTTTTGCCTGGTAAATTGAAAGATATTGCCTGAATGGAGTACTCTGAAATTAATAATCTGTGATGTAAATGCTAATGGGGTAGTTCTGCAAGAAGTGGACAGTTTTCTTTAAGGTGTAGCGCTCTACATCAACAGTTAATAAATGGATCCCTGGATCTTTTACAGAGTATGTCTGGGCATAGTTTAATGTAATTCTATCCTGTAACTATTATAAATTATTCTATATAGCAAATTCTTTTTCAGTGGCTATTGTCCAGATACTTACTGTTGAGGCAGTAAGGTAACTCAAACCATTTTATGGGTCTTTTAATTACCCTGATAGGGTGCATTGAAGCCAGCTTGGAAATATAAACACTCCCCTCAAATTGGGGTTCTATTAAGCATCCAGAAACTCATTCTAATTGAGGATTGCCTTTTGATTATTAGTTGTCTTTAATTCTTAGATGTTGTTAATAATCTTTGTTGAAATACCACTGGAATCACTCCATCACAGTTAGCTTACAGAGCTTAAATATTATGACATTACACATCGTATTTAACAATGATTCATGTACTCTGGCAATCAGTTTGATCTTGCAATTGATAAGAAATAGAATGAAGATACTATGACTTTATTTCTTACTCCAATTCAGTTTCTGACATACTTTTTGTTTTAATAAGGTCAAGGTCTTAAGCATTCTCAACATTTCACAGTACAAAAAATAATCTGATTAAAAATACACGATATTGTTCTTTGCAGCAATGTGGTACTGCCACCTTTAGACTAGAGACATGGCAGTGCTCATGGAGATTTTAAGAGGTTTATTGACCAAGCAGCACATCTCAGAAATCAATAATACATTCATTGGATAATAAATACAACATTATTGTTAATAGTATTAGTTCACAATTATATAACTCCAAGCTGCAGTGGGGGAATAATAACTGATAAGGAATTGCCTTGATTCCTCTTGCTTCCTTGAGGTTCTTTTCACTCCACCTCTTAGACTAGGTGCTTTTATGGTGAAGTGCAAATGTCTTGTGCACAATAAACCATGTTTTATGTGTGTGCACCTGTACACGGTACATACAAATTGAGGAAGAAATGTGGAAAAGCTAGAGAGATCTGTGGCTAAGATGGGAGACACTGGCTGAAAGTTCCTTATCTGTATTCCTTTTGGGTCTAAGAAGTTAATAAGAGAGTTGGATTGGTTTTACTGTAAGATAAGAGCTTTTTGGAGAATTCAGGACAATAAAAGAGAACCTTAAAAAGAGGGCTAACTGGAAAATTATGGTGACTGTTGGAAATATAGTCATTTGTCACCAAGATGGCCAATGGAATCCTGGGCTGCATGGGGAGCAGTGTAGCCAGTAGGTGGAGGGAGGTCCTTTTCCCCCTCTCCTCTGCACTGATGAGGCTACAACTGGAATACTGCAACCAGTCCTGGGCTCCCCAGTTCAAGGGAGACAGAGAGCCACTGAAGAGAGTCCAGCGTAGGGCAACAATGATGATGAAGTGAATGGAGCATCTCCCTTATGAGGAAAGGCTGAGAGAGATGAGACTATTTAACCTGGAGAAGACTGAGGGGACACCTTATTAATGCTTAGAAGTATGTAAAGGGTGGGTTGAAGGAGGATGGAGCTGTACTCTTTTTAGTGGTTTCCAGTGACAGGATGAGGGGCAATGGGCATGAGCTGGAATATGAGAAGTTCCATTCAAATATGAGAAAAAACTTCTTTCTGGTGAGGGTGACATGGAGGTTATGGAGTGCCCTTCTTTGGTGATCTTCAAGTAAGAAGTAACAGGCAGTCCTGCTTTAGCAGTGGAGTTGGATTAGGTAGTCCAACTAGAGGTCCCCTTCCAACTCTGACAATTCCATGATGCTGTGATTCTGTGACACTCATCTTCAACTGTAATTTCATCCACTGCACTCAGTGCTAACCACTTACTTGGTCTCTGGAGAGAGGGAATAATTCCCAGGTGGTATTTAATCTCCCTGCCTTAAAACAGGATTAGCCCTTCTCAGGAGATACCAGAGCTTCCATCAAGAATAGGGGCAGCCTGAGCATTTAGCTAGGTCTTGATGTATGACATTTAGCTTAATTTAAGTGAGATAAATCTCACTCACACTATCAAGTGTTAATACTAAGCAGAACACATTCATAGACTGAATTAGTGAAAAAGATTTAAAGACATTTGGTATGAGGTTTTCTGGTGGTAATTTCTGCCTTTGTCATTTTTTTGAAGCATGGCCTGACAGTGATACATCTTGCAGCTTGGACTGGAAATCTGGATATAATGCGAAAATTAGTCAAAGCAGGCGCTGATCAAAAGGCTAAGAATGAGGTTTGTTAATGACAAATTTTTAGCAGCTCTAAATGTGTTTATGTTGGAAAAAAGTCAAACTATTTATTACAGAGATGCTTATGGTTTTTTTTAGGAAGGAATGAATGTACTGCACTTTGCAGCTCAGAACAACAGTGTTAAAATAGTTGATTATTTTCTCCAAGATCTTCATCTGAATGACTTGAACAAGCCTGATGGGGTATAGTATGTTTCTTTATGTTTATTTCTTGAAGCATCTGTTGTCAAACAGACATCAAACAATCTTGACTTGCAGAACTTCAGTGTGTTTTTTTTTAATTTATTACCAGTTTATAAACTTTTAATTGCTGATTGGGTGTTGAGAAACAAGTAAGAAAAACAGCCAGACAAGCACGTAGGGAAAACACTTTTCTTCCCTCTTTGCCTGTCTCCGCTGAACTCTACACACTTGTTCTCCCCTGCTCCTTTTACTTTTGCTGCATGTGATGCTCAGTCCTGGTAAGGTGTTGCGAGGAAGAGGAGATGGAGGTCAGTCTGCAGTGGTTTCCTTTTTTTTTCCACTCTTTGTTTCTTACTCTTTTCCTCTGGTCCAGCAAGGGTTCTTCCATATGCTGCAGTCACCCTGAGGGTATACCTTCTCTGTGTCTCTTCTGTTGTTTCCTTTCCTGTATCTTCCATTATACACCCTTTCCAAAATACATTTTTACAGAGGTATCATGTGCTTCTCTGATTCGTGAAGTGTTGACACGTTGTGGCTCAGATTTTTCCTCTGTGGAGCCAGCTGGAAATGGCTGTGACTAGCACAGGGCAGCCTCTGACCTCCTCCCACACACCTCACCCTTCAGCCCCCTGCCCTTAGCAAAACCTGTCAGTTATGACTAACACAGGCATATTTTGCCAACATAGAACATAAAACTATGTGCAGCAATTCTACAGAGGTGCACTAACTCTTCAACAGTGCAAAGGCTTGTTCTTACCCGGTTTGTTGTGTTTTTATTTTTCCTTCCAACAATGCTGACATCTTGCTTTGAAGGCACACTTAGCTAAGTAGGATACTTTGTCTTTACATGGGGAAAATTTATTCTTGTAGAATCTGTCACTAAAAGAACAAAGCCGCTCTCTTATTTTTCTAAAGTCTTGAACTGATTCCATGCAAAAATTCTAACTTTCTACATGTGACAAGGCCGACAGAGCAGAGCTAATTTAACACACACAAAAAAAAACCCCTTTGTGTTTGAGGTCTTGGAAAGAGGAAGATGAAGGAGAATCTTCTTTATATTGAGGTTATTTCATAAATATCTATTAATTGCTTGCATTTTTTTCCTCTGACTTTTAATACAGGCCCATATCAGCTAGTGAGGCCATCTAACCTATTATGACCTCACTATGGTATGGTTTTATGTCAAGATAACTTTCTGCAGTTGAATTGTAAAGAATAGAAAAGTTTTTGTTACTTTAACCACCACCACCAAAATTGTCCCATAACACACAGCACTAAATTTAGGTTTCCTGGATGAAACTCCTGAAATATGGTTGTCCTGCTTTATGCTTACAGAATTCAGACCAAAGGTTTTACACCATGGAAATAAATTTTGCAACTTCTTTGCTTCCTGTTTCTGACCATCCTCAGACTTTTAACGGCAAAGTTCTTTTGAAATATTTTGGCAAATTCATACTGAAAAGAATTAATAATTAAATATTTTGAGCACGTTTTCTACCTTGTTACCATTTCTGAACAGTTTTCATCTCTTTTCTTCATGATATGTAACATATGATCTGTTTTTTTTCACTAACTAAACATTGCATCTGCTTTAACTCTTGTATATATCTATTATTTTGTTAATCTACTTGGTCATGTGACAATTTTTTATGCAGAATAAACATGCACATATGCATGCCATATATCTAGTAACTGGAAGCAAAATATTTTTACTTTCTATAACACTGTTTCTTTCCATAATTGCTTTCTAGAAAGGTAAAAAGCCATTTCTTCTGGCATCTGAAAAAGGCCACGTTGACATGATAAACCATTTGATTACTTTGAAGCTGTTTACATCTGAGAAAGATAAGGTAAAGGTTTCTTTTCTACAGAAGTACAACTGAAAATGAACTTATGAAAGATTATTTTGTTTCAGTGTAGTTATTATACAACCAAGTAATGTGAAGAAACTGTACAAATGTCACAGTCCTGGTAGTGATATATACTGGACCAGTAAATCACGGAATCATTCAGGTTAGAAAAGAATAGATAAGGATGATGATTTTTCAGTAAATAGGGGAAGACAGTGGGACTTCTGTCCTTATTGCCAGGAGACTTATATACACATTTATAATTAATGTAAAGCAAGACTTGTGTAGGCTGTCTGTTGGTAGAAGTGGGAAAGTCTGCTGATAAAGGTGTTGGCCTCTGCACTGGGAGGTCATCTTTCCCAGCTTTTCATTCTGCTTGGTTGTGTCATTGTGTGACTGCTATGTCCCACATGACTAATTTTTCAGAGGTGTTTAAATACTTCAGGATGCAAATAAGCACCTAATTTCAGAAACACTTATTTTTCAGAAGTGCCTTAACACTTCAATTTGATTGTGTTTCTGTTTGACACTGCATATTCAGGAATCTAAATAACTTTCAAAGACTATAAATTTCCGTACTCAACTATTTGTGAAATGAGCCAGTTAAAATTTTGCTGCATTTGAGACATTGCAAGGATAAGTCCATTAAAAATCGTGAAATGGTCAGATACTGTATTTACAGAAGCATGCCAGTAAGTACCCAGGAAATGCTATTATTATTATTATTATTATTATTATTATTATTATTATTATTATTATTATTATTATTATTATTATTATTGTATTCTGGTAGTAGTTTAAAAGTTGCAATGCAGCCCAGAGCTCTGCTGTGCTAAGCAGTTTATCAGCAGAGATTGAAAGACCAATGTCCCAGACACCTAGCAGGCTGAAGGTGTAAACAGCAATGATGGGAGGTAAATGCTGTGATTCTACAGAGTAAGGAGGTAAGAAGCCAGAACAGAAACTCATCTCCTGGGTCACTAAAAGTAATCATACTATATCCACCATTTCTAATTCCTCCTCCCTACACAGTGCTGTGAATGAACAGCTGTTCTGGATTTTCATTTCTCTGAGAGTTAGGATTTTTCTACTAATTTCCAGCTTCAGTTTAGTTTTAGCCAGTTTTATACTTTTTCTTGAGCCAGTATTGTCTTTTAGCTCAAAATGTGCTGTTCTTTTGGTCTTTGTTTTCATTTGCTTGCTGGTTTGGGGTTTTGTTTTGTTTTTGTTCTCTTTTTTTTTTTTTGGTTTTGTTATTTTGATATTTTTCTTAGAATCATAGAATTATCTAGGTTGGAAGGGAACTTTAAGACTTCGTCTAGTCCAACCATCAACCTAATTCTGATAAAAAACATCACTAAAACATGTCACTGAGCACTATGTCTGCCTGTCTTTTAAATACCTCTGGGGATGGTCCCTCAACCACTTCCC